>JAZDUA010000803.1:500000-525242 GCA_038098605.1 Gryllus longicercus
CAAAGCAGCTCCTAAGAGTGAGGAAGGGATACGCAGGCGTACAGTCTGCAATACTTAAACTCAAGCAAGAGCAAGCGGAGACCCTCTTGAAAAAGAGGACTATCCGCGTTGGGTGGGTGAACTGCCACGTACAGGAGTGGACAGAGGTGCGCCGATGTTACAAATGTCTAGAATATGGACACAATTCGAGAGGCTGCACTAACGCAGACAAAAGCCAGCAGTGCTGGAAATGTGGAAAAAACGGCCACAAACAAAAAGACTGTGAGGAAGGTCCCACGTGCACAATGTGTAAAGCTAAAAACGAACCAAGCTTTACACACTTCCCGGGAAGCAGATGGTGTAATACCTTCCAGAAAGAATTGGAAAAACGACGAGCACAATGCTAAGGGTTCTTCAAGTAAACCTAGGCAGAGGGAAACAGGCCCAGGACCTCCTCCTCGAAACCCAGAGACAGAGGGACATAGATATATCGCTAATAAGCGAATTCTACAGGAAAGACGAAATAAACCCATGGTACCAGGATGTCACCGGCAAAGCCGGAATACTAATAAATAAGAATTGTTTCATCCAAGATTTCTGCGAGGGTGGCGAGGGCTTCGTATGGGTCGAGATAAACAACATAAGAATTTACAGTTGTTATTTCTCTCCAAACGACGCCCTGGATACCTTCGAGAGAAATATCGGAAATCTTGAAGATTCTATAGCAACGGCAAAAGGAGAAATCATTGTCGGGGGCGACTTCAACGCCAAATCAACGCAGTGGCTATCCCCAAAATCCGATAGAAGAGGGTCGCTTTTAACAGATATGTGCTCACGTAAAAACCTCATTGTGATGAACAATGACGGAGCAGCAACGTTTCGTAGAGGATGCTCCAGCTCTATTATTGACCTGACTCTGGCCAGCAATAGAGTGGCAAGCCAAATACGAAACTGGGAAGTCCTCGAAGAGATCACACTAAGTGATCATATGTATATAGAGTTCTTCATTGAAACAAACAAAGAACGTTCGGGAGAAGCCAGAAACAAAAATAATTTCTCGACGCCATGGAATGTCAAGAAATATAACGAAAGAGCAATGATTGCATTTCTGGAAGAAAGGAAGATTCTCAACGAAATGAGGTGGACAAAGAAAGAAGAAACCCTGAAAACACATGCTAAGAATGTGCTACAAACCATCAAAGAAGCATGCAACATTGCAATGCCCAAAAGACACTCACAGCTAAACAGGAAACCCATGTACTGGTGGACTGAGGATATCTCCGATCTTAGGAAGAAATGCCTTAATGCGAGAAGGAGATATACAAGATCGAAGGGATGCCCTTCACTAAAAAGGGAATACAACCAGTGCAAGGACAAGTTGAAAGAAGCCATAAAGGACAGCAAAAGGCGACGCTGGTTATCCCTTATAGAAGAGGTTGAGTCCGACCCATGGGGAAAACCTTTCCAGCTGGTGACAAAGAAACTAGGCCTCAAGAGGCAGACGCCAGGACTGGACGACCCCACCTGGATACTACGAATAATAAGATCGCTATTCCCCACTGAGCGGCAAACGCCGGAGCACACGACTAAAGAGGCGGATACCCAAGGAAATTACCCGAAATTTACCGTAGAGGAGCTACAGAAAGTAGGGGACTCCCTGAAGAACAATAAAGCCCCTGGCAGAGACGGTATCCCGAACGAAGCCATGAAGACCATTATCAAGATTTACCCAGAGCTTCTGTTGCGCATGTACAACAATTGCCTGGAAAACAAAGTCTTTTTTGATCACTGGAAGATCCAAAAATTAATCCTTATTAGAAAAGGGAACAGGCCCCTGAATGAACCCTCGTCATATAGACCCATATGTCTACTTGATACAATGGGGAAAATTCTAGAAGGATTAATTATGGAAAGAATCCAAACCCAACTGGATTCAAACAGACTACTTTCAGACAGGCAGTTTGGCTTCCGAAAACGCAGATCCACAGTAGACGCCATCAAACTGGTTGTGGAAACTGCAGAAAAGACGAAAGAAGAAAAAGGCTTCTGCGCGTTAGTCAGCATTGACATTAAAAATGCATTTAACACAGCAAAGTGGAAGGACATAATCTCCGCCCTAGAGGATAAAAAGACCCCCGGGTACATCCTTGACCTAGTTCGAAGCTACCTGAGCGGTCGAACTGTAGAATACAAAAGTAAGGAAAAAACACTAACACACAAAATGACCTGCGGTGCACCCCAAGGCTCCAAAATTGGACCACTAATGTGGAATGTACTGTATGACAGTCTGTTAGAAATTCCTCTGCCCACGAACGTCATACTGGTCGGTTTTGCAGATGATGCTATCATCGTAGCATCGGCAAACTCCACCAGAGTTCTAGAAATTAGTGTAAATGACAGCTTAGAACGCGTCCAAGCATGGTTGGCGGAGAAAGGACTGGAAATGGCTGTCGGCAAGACAGAAGCAGTCTTAGTTACAAACAGAAGATCATTTATCCCCCCAAAATTCAAAATTGGAAGACAAAACATACCCTGCCAGAAATCCCTCCATTACCTGGGAATGAACATAGACAACAAGCTCAGCTTTGGTCCACAGGTAAACGCGGCAGCCGAAAGAGCCCAGGAAACGGCATCTGCACTTTCGAGGCTCATGCCAAATGTAAGAGGACCGAGCGAATGCAAAAGAAGAATGCTCATGAGTGTCATGCACGCAAAACTGCTGTACGCGGCACCTGCTTGGGCTGAAAAAGTAGCCCAAAACAAAAATCTTCGGACGAAACTGGAAGCAGTTCAAAGGAAGGCTACAGAATCACTTCGGCCTACAGAACTGTCTCGAAAAGCGCGGTGTTAGTGCTAGCTAGGGTCCCGCCCATTAATCTCTTAGCACTGGAGCGTAAGGAGGTGTACGATTTAATGAAGGGAGAAAATTCAGACGCAGTTAAACGCGCAGCCATTAAGAAAGAAGCTCGAAAAAAACTAATGGACCGATGGCAAAATTCCTGGCAGGAAGAAGTAACAGGCAGATGGACGTACAAACTGATGCCAAACCTTTCGAAATGGGTATTAAGAAAGCACGGCTCTGTTTCCTACCATCTGACTCAAGCTTTTACAGGTCATGGATCTTTCAAATCTTATTTAAAAAGATTTGGAAAAGCAGACAGCGCGGACTGTGACTACTGTGGCTACAATAACGACGACGCAGAACACACCCTCTTCAACTGCCCAACATGGGCAAATGAAAGGATCGAGGTCACCACAAAGCTCGACAGCCCATTAACCACGGACAACATTATAACATTGATGACAAAGACACAGACAAACTGGGAACTAATCGAAAGGTATATTACGACCATTATGACTAAAAAGGAAGAAGATCAAAGAGCTAACAGACGTAATAGTGCAAATTAATAACACTGGGTAGCCAGCTTGACTCCACCCTGAAGTAATGCGAAAGCGGTTCCGGGGTGGAACAGTCAAGGACCATAAAGGGTTTGTGGTTTTAGTGGGTAAAAATCTCACACTACCGAGGAGAGCGGTCCCTCCGAGGTGTCTTTCGAAGATTTCCACAGTTCCCCTCGTAAAAAAAAGTAGTAGTAGTGGTAGTGGTAGTGGTGGTAGTGGTAGTGGTGGTAGTGGTGGTAGTGGTAGTGGTGGTAGTGGTAGTGGTGGTAGTGGTAGTGGTGGTAGTGGTAGTGGTGGTAGTGGTGGTAGTGGTAGTGGTGGTAGTGGTGGTAGTGGTAGTGGTGGTAGTGGTAGTGGTGGTAGTAGTAGTGGTAGTAGTAGTGGTGGTGGTAGTGGTAGTGGTGGTGGTGGTGGTAGTGGTAGTAGTAGTAGTGGTAGTAGTAGTAGTGGTAGTAGTGGTAGTAGTGGTAGTAGTGGTAGACAAACTGGGAACTAAGTGGTAGTAGTAGTGGAATTCCAAAACCACCTACTAAAATAATAAATCTTAGCAAAATCAACGCCATACTAACTTCATACGAAATAGTTTGAGCTACAGCTCGCAAACCACCCAATAATGCATAATTAGAATTAGATGATCAACCAGCCAACATTATAGAATATACACTTATACTAGTACAACAAAAAAAAAATAATAATGCCAAATCAAAAGAAACCAATTCATATCCCAACGTGGTAGTAGTGGTAGTAGTAGTAACAGATGTAGATGACACACCGGCTAACATCCTCAAAATGTTATTTTTTGATTAATGGAATCTCCTATACAACTTTCGGCAATAGAGGAAAATAGCCTAAAAGTAGCGTTTCATCTACGTAATTCACACTGTTATTTTTAATCCAACTCTCAAACACACCATAATCATTTTCATATATTTCTCGAGGTTTTGCCTGAAACAAACAGCAGCTTTTTTAGCTTTTTCGAGAATTTCCGCAGAACTTTACAATATTCTATCATATTTTACGAACAAGCCTAACTGCGATCATGCAATAGTGAATAGACACGTACTCTGTTTTGTTTTTTACGATGCCTTGTGACAACTGACGATTACAATGCGTCTTTTCACTTTTGATGGTAGGCAAATTTAAAAATATTCCGAATTCTCGTTTGTTTCAGCAACGAACCAGTAAACCATAAAGTTTTTTATGCATCAAGGACATTACTTGATGTTTTTGCTCCTCAGGAGACTTACAACCCCTCGGATCAGAGGCCCCTGGGGATTGAAGGTCGCCCTCGGGGCAAAACATCTACTTAAGACCATAGATACACAAATTACTATTAAGTTCGAAATGCATCTCGGTGAATGTAAAAATCTACAATTTTTACAATGAGGCGAAGAAACGTCCTCGAGTCTGCTGTGCTCACACGCATTTGCGTGCCGCGTGAGACGCAGTGGCCACCCCTGGCGCATTTCGTGTTTGTTTACTCAAAAGAAAACAGGAAGACGATGTTTACTGCGAGCTTTTCGCAGACGCTCGCGGTCCGGCTGGTGTCCAGTTTGCACAAAGCACAATTTGGTGGCGCAAAAGTCTTCAAGCTGGCTTTTTGAGAATTTTGAGTCAAGTTAGAACTTTATTTTTCTTTTCCAACAGTCACAGTTCAATGCAGACTTTTTGTACAGATAATCGTCAACAGTATTTTAATAAGAACTCTCAAAAAAGTTGCTATATGTCACATCTCAAAACTACTAAAAATTTCAATCGTGAAACAAATATTAAGTTTGCAACTCCTAATTACAAATTTAAAACATACTATAACAAAATATTAAGGAAATTAACAAATGCTTCTTTAGGCACCTACATTTCATTTCGTGGGTACCTTGAACACCTGCTATTTCTTTCTCATAGTTCAGGCAGTATCAGAGAATCCATTTCCTCAATAATTTGTATCTCGAATTTATTATAATAACGAAGTCGTCATTCCACTATTATGTTAGGTAATATTCACATTTGACTTATCTAAAAAGTAGCTGCACAACACTAGTGAAGAAATTATTCATTATATTAGTAAATTGTATTAACATTTTTTATAATGCTTGTTCTTTTTTACTTTCTCGTATCTACTAGAGAAAGTCATAATTGTGCAAAATACGAAACAGAAACCGAATAAATGTTTTTATTTCCAAACCGTCTGTCGGTCAGTCTGTTGGTCGACAATACTAGCTCCTAAACAGTCCAATTGATTTTAATTAAAATGCATATCCCTTGATCGATCTTGCTGATGTCATAATCTCTTCAATTTGCCATGAATATTTTAAGTTTTTGGGATACTATACACGAACCCGAAGCGAATATTTTCCAAAAAAGTATCATTTTTTACTTTCTCGCCTACTACGTACTTACGTAGTATAAAAGTATTGCAATGTTTGAGCGGGAAGTGGAGGTTTTTCTGTAAAAAAAAAAAAAAAAAAAAGTTTTGTGGGGACCTGATATTGCACAAAAATTTATAAATCGTCTTCCTTTATGTAGTAAATTACTTCCTCCAACAGGTTGGGTAGTCAAAATCAAAGTTTTGTGGGCTTTTGATATCGAAAAATTGTTTACGGCAAAACGTCTGACTGTCCATCTGTAGTCAACGCTAGCGCTAAACCTTTCAGACGATTTTCTCCAAAACTGATATTTCCTGTTCGAACTGAGCGAACTCTAGGACCTGCGAATTGTTGACGAATTTTACAAGATTTCTTGACAGTATTTTCAATTTTTTTCAAACATGGCTGTGAATTTTTGGATTACTTTCCCCACTCGGATAGAGCAAAGGGCGCTTAAAAAATTGGCGCAGACTTCATTACATAAAATGTGTTCTTCAAAGAAAGATCTTTAAATAAGGCCATGTACAAGTTTTCAAAAATGAGTTGTTTTCGTGTAAAATACAATTAAAAAAAATTATTTTCTCAAAACGGTTCCAATTTTTTTCTTTAACTTTTCCCCTCTGCATTTTTTAAAATTAAGAAAAAACATTGATAATATAATTTTTCTTAATGAAATCCGCTCTAAAATTATATCTTTACAAGATCAAGTACAATATTTTGAAAATATTAATAGTTTTTGCGTAATTTTTTCTTGAAGGCAATTTGCAAAAAGTTTCAAAAACTGATAAAAAAAGTTTTCTTTGCATAGCGCAAGAGTCGCTTAAAAATTGGTCAGATCTCTTTTTGGCGAACACTATTTTCGAAAATTGGACAAAAATTAACAAAGAAAAACTTCATTAGTGACGATAAATATTTTTGGCCTAATGAAATGTTCTTTTAAATTTAAATAGGCTAATGGAGATTTTTTTGAAATTATGAGTACTTAAAAATGGCGCAGTACACAGAGCCAATGTAATACACAAATATTTCATTTTGATTTATATTGAATGTACAATTACAATGAGAAAGAATCAATTATTAGATGTTCTAAAGCTCAGCTCAGAAATCAACTATCAATTTTATTATTATTATTATTATTATTTTTTGTAATCAATATTTTCCCTGTTCCCATTCGCCTATTGACTTCCAGTAGATCACTTAACCATCATTGACCTCCTTTGAAATTGCCCGAAGAGATCGATACAGACCCCCATTGGAACCCTGATCTAAACGGTGGTGTTCCCGATTAAGACCTCCCTAAAAAGATGAACTTACTCTGGTCGCTAAACGGACCTGAATACATGTACAGTATTTATTTGGGTACAGTAAATTTATTGAGAACACATAATGCGAAATATTAGTTGAGAAAGAGGGAAATTTCCCCTTCGAGGATTTTACTCCGATTATCCTTACAGTCACTATTTCTCAAGGGAGAATGTTATTTCTATGTATATCCACTCAAATGACAGAAACTAAAATATTACCCACATTCACATGATAAACTTTAACACAATTCGTAATCGCTCATTAGCTCGAAATGCCAAATCTGGGAATAATCGATAAATTTTACTGCTTAGAACATTATAATTAAATACATAACAATATTCCGACAAACTCATAACTTTCCAATTTTGAATAATTTTGTACCAATCGTAACATCCCAAGTTTCCTTCAAATGTTGATAAATAAATAAGCACAAGAAGAAGTAAAACGATTCACAGAAGCTAACTGTACTGTCATATAAAAAACGCGAAATGCAAAAATCAAAATTTTTTTCATTTTTATTTTATTCCCAATTTAAAAATACGATTTGATGCGCTTAATTTGTCCTTGCTAAGGCGTTCAGTACAGAGTTTAACATGTGAAACCACACCCGCCACTCACCCACGTACATATGTGAGCGCATATTCACATACGTACACAGACGTGCTCTGAACATTCAGACGCGCTAATGCGTTATATACGCAGAATATGAAAACATACCATCTGGAGCAAGAAACGATAATTTGTTGTTGGTCATTCTTACACAACATAAATACACATGCTGATATATATATATATATATATATATATATATATATATATATATATATATATATATATATATATATATATATATATATATATATATATATAATATTAATTATCGACATATTGCTGTAGCAAACGTATCTGTAAATTAATAACTACGAATCTGACTCGAACGAATTTCGTTTGTAAATCGCGCGGTTGCATTCCGAAATCTAATAGTAACTACTTGTAAACATCACGGGAAAATTTACAAAATAATTTTAATAACTCAATAAATGAATTGTACTACTTTCGTTTCTCACCTGTCATTATTCTAACCTTACTCTAATAAAATAAGGTCACACAAACCCTTACAATGTTACTATACCTTTCCAGCACCTTCTTCATATAAACTATTCATCTCAACTACCTTGTCGGAAGAAAGCGGCGACGTACGGTACCTCCATTCAAACAAAATGTACCGTCAACGTGTGCCCAACTTCATGAACTCGAACAGAACTCCACAGAACTCGACGGTGAACGGTGACAATAACGTGGACAAGTCAAAAGTTGAGACGTGCGGAGACAACGCTATCTGGTGGGACCGTCCAGAGATAACCCAATGGAAGAACACAGGCGTTGGTCACCGTCGTGTCCTCTACTACGAAAATCAACAGCGAGTAACGCCGGAAGCAGTGTATTCTCGTCAACAAATGCAAACAGCAATCCAGTTTACGACGAATGCGGCTTATATGACATCGAAATTAGACCCAATTCTGGCCCTGAGAACGGTTAGTTTCTTTTTTTTTCCCTGGTGACTTGTTGGTATATTAGGGTATGAGAATGTAATTTTTTTTCTGATTAGGTAAACCCTTACTGGAACAGTTGGGAGTTGACAAAAGTCGAGGGCCTGTACACGGGGCATATGCAAACTACAATGCATGAATGCAGTTCTTTTGAGACGTGGCCTTTATCATTGAAACCACGAGCGAAAGAACTGGTAGAAGCAGGCTTCTTTTATACAGGTTATTTTTTTATTAAAACATGGAGTTTGATTATTGTAGTGTTAAAATTTTTTTTGAGAAATTTGTGACAGTCCAGCTTCATTTTATTTGTATAGTTTCGTGTTTTCAAGGTATTAAGAGTCTGAACGTTACTGTATTTTCCTTACAGGTAAAAGTGATCAAACATTATGCTTCAATTGTGGATGTGGTTTGAGAAATTGGGAGCCAACCAATGAACCTTGGATAGGGAATGCAAAATGGTCCTCTCAGTGTTCATTTGTAGTTATGAACAAAGGAAAAGACTTCCTACAAAAGGCAATATCCAAAGAACAGCCTTTGTTACAACCAGAAGTGAGCATTTGATTATCTTAAAAAAAATGCTGACTGCGTGTTCAGTTAGATGTAAATAAGCATGTTATCTATTGAACTGTTACAACTTAACAAAGTGCTTTAATTTTTTACAGGATATCAAAAACGTTATGAAACAAATATTGAAATCTGTAAATTCTTGGCAAGTAGCAATCAATTTTTACTTCATCATTATACTGTTACAAAATTACCATCGCCATCTAGGCAAGATATATAATTTATATTTAAAAATCATCAATCATCATCTCATTAAACTAATATTTTTTACTTTGAAATTAAATCAAGATTTAAATGAAATAAAAAAAAGAAAGTCTAAAATCTTACCATATATATTACTATATAAAAATTCGAAATTTGGGCAAAATTCTTCTTCAGAAAATATTATCTTTCCAGATGATTCTGTTGGTTTAAAAATGCCTAAAACTCCAAGACCAGAATCTTTAGATACTCTAGATTTTATTCCCCCCTAGACACCTCAAACACCTCTAAATTTTGACGAGAATGAAATGTCCTATATCTTCATAGCTCAAACTCCAGACCATAGTGAACTTAAATGAAATTCATTAAAAATAAAAATATTTGTTTCAAATGAAATTATATTTAAAATGTATTCAATATTCAAAAAAAATTGTCCATTAAGATAAAAAGTGATGTTTAGTTTATTAAATGTTCTAAACTGCTTTAAATCTTTGATTTCACATTTATTCCTTTCCATTCTTTTCACTCCATTTTCCTTACGCTTTCACACTCCATTTCCTTAGTGGATAACAACCAGTATTCATTTCCTTAGTGGATAACAACCAGTAATCTTCACATATTTATCTCACATCAAAATATTTCATTACTTCTATTATAATTCAAAGGACTTACCAAGGTGTAGAACTGAAGAACCACTTAAAACAGAAAACACAATCTTTGTACATCGGTGCGTACACCACCACATCAAAGATGTCTGTCTGTCTCTTACTATTTGACGTCACTGGAATTTTCAATTTTTCCCTCCAAAATTTTAAATCTCGCGGTTATAAATATTTTTCTGAAAGGATTTATCATTGGTTGAAATTGTATATATCCTTTAGCTGTTTGTCAAAAAAATTCTTGCTTGCCGGATCGTTCACATTTCTATCGTTATCTTTTAAAACAACATTCTCTACAAGGTTTCTACTTGATTTGGTCGAATTTTTTACTATATTCCACATTGCTTTTGTTTTATTATTTGAGTTCAAAATATCCTGGTTATGTTTCATGATTTTAGCCTGCCATATGGCTTTTCTTAACAATGATCTGTATTTTTTAAATTAGAGGAGGAAACCTTGAGATATGTTATGATGCTTAGAAATGAAAGAAAGAAATGTTTTTTTTTATTTTTACATGGTGTCCTAATCCCTTGAGTTATCCAAGATTTGCTTTTCCGTAAAATATTTAATTTCCTCTTTTGAAGAGGAAATTACGTCGCCTACTAGAAATCAATTTACAGAAAAAGAGAGACAACCAGTTGAATACACAAACAAGTAATTCTAACGCAGTTTCCTAGTTTGTGTTGTAAACTGTATTCAAGAATATAACTTATTGAGTTTCAAGTATGATTTGCCGAAATTAATGATTGTGCAAAAGAAGTACAACAGTTTCAAAATCCTTCTGAAGTAGATGTTCTGAAAGTTGAAGACAATTTACAAATGGAGGTTACCGAGCTACAAGTAAATGGAGCATTGAGAGACTGAAGAGTAAAGAGTTAATTGTATTTTATGCAAGCCTTCCTGAATGCTTTCCCTAACTTAGAACATTTGTGACTGACCGAGAGGCTCTTGTATACCTGAGAAAACTTTGTCACATTTGATAGAGATTAAGTCTATGATGCGATCAAATCTGATAAACATTTATACTAACTTTGAACATGCACAACCAAATCCAAAATACAATGCATGAACTGGCCTTTCCTGGTCTGTTTTTATAATTGTATACACTGTCTATCTGTATTTTTTGTCTTCATAAATAAAATTGTTAAAGAACCCTTAAAGTTTCTTCACTATATTATTGTACCTGGATTCCAAGCTCGTTTTGACATAACACAAATAATTATTAAATTGTAACTTAATATTTTTAATTTCCTGAATAAAAAGTAACTTGGAGATACGTGTGCCCCATGAGCTTTTGGGAGTTTTGGCAAAAGGGCCAACAGGTTGCTGACCGCTGACATACACTATGAGCACATAGGCAAATTTTTGGAAGTTCAACTCCTCTTTTATTATTTCATACTCACAAGAACATGGGTCATGTCAGTGTATTTATTACATTATATTAAATAAATTACAATGCCATAATTTAACTATTTTTGCTTGGTCACTGTGGTCTTAATTCATTGCAAGAAAAACAGAGAGGGCTGCAATTTGTTTTTCTGGTATTGACAGTTCTGCTATGGTCAGAAACAAGTATTTCTGGTTCATCTTGATAATTTTTATAGTAAAAAGGCAACAAAAACACACACACACGTTTCCACCCTCTCCACTTTTTCTGCAATGCCTTCCAACACAGAGGCCAAGCTTACGTCAAATCTAATTCAAAAACTTTACATCAACAAAACCATCAATGCCACTGAATATATTAACAATAATATACATGAGAAAATATTAATTCAGTCAGTCTCAGTACTGTACATTAACTTTCAAACCACATACACTTAGAACTCGTGGACAAGGTACTGGAGGCTGAATACATTTCTGGTGGTTAAATCCATTTTTGGAAATTTCATTACTATTTGACACGTGAGATGATTCTTGAGGGTTAATGGTGTGCACTGGATGTTCAAACTCAGGCTTGACTTCTTTCTTCTGGATAGATTCCAGTTCAAACTCTTCAGGACGTGCAGAGGAAGAGAGTATATGGTCAGGCATTTCTTCTGCTGGAAATCTATGGGTATAATTATATGGACACTTTTCCAAAATTATATTTGGATAATTCTTCTCACATTTTACCAAATGATATGGTAGTTTCATTTTGTCTATAATATGATTCCTATCATAAGGACATATAACAGAATTATCATTCATGTTTTGTCCTCACTCTGCTTTTCTTCACAATAGGGTGGTACACTGCAAATAATAAATTAATATTAGTGTTCTCCTAAAACAATTAATTATCGTTCATATTATTTAAAGGCAAGTACTTCTCATTCCGTGATAAACAAACCCCTTGATTGGGTACAAGTTATGATCGAACAAATAACTAGAAGTTCTTACAGTACTAAAACAACCGCAACCATTAAAACTTTTCAGCCGAATTAAGTATACTAAGAAAACAATACTATTTAAGTTTCTCATTCTGCAGCCAGAAGAAAAAAATATTCGAGACACCCATGTGATACAAATACAAAACAGTGCAGCAATATTCAAATACAGAACACAATTCAAAATCTTGAAAAAATGAGAATGATTACAAATGTATTGTATTGCCAATGACCCTATCTCAATCAGGTTTTGTTCAGTTTCCCTGGTCCCTTGAGCAAATGCTGAGATGGCCCTTTGTTTTGCTTCTGGGCAGTACTGTGACTTGACTCAAAAATTTTTTTTTCCCATCAAAGCTACATTATCTTAACAAGCAATACCATAACTCCTTCCTTCTCTCCCATTTCCATATTATAACAGGCCCCTAAATTTTAATTTCAAAGCTAATTTGATTTTCAGTAGCAAGCAAGGTTTTATTTTTGTACATTGATCAATTTGGGGTGATAGCTGTCATCACTGGAAAGTTTATTGCATAACTGTAATTATGTAAAATTTTAAATTGTGCTTCTTTTGTATTTTTCATAAAACATTTCAATGCATTTCAATACATTCCCTTGGAAACAAAGCCAAAAATCGAACAATTATCATTTAACATTTAAAACACTGAATACTCCTGAAATACTGAATGTTCTATATCACGGTTTAATATGAACATCCGGATGATGAGGCCCCTTAAGAGAGTATAAAACACCCATTTTCCTACGTTATAACATTAAAAGGATTCTTCAGAAGTTCCTTCATGTCTACCCTTTCTGGCCTCAGATTGACAAGATTCTATTCAACTTTAAGGGAACTTAAGAGGATAACATTTGGAATGTTTGAGGAGATCTAATATCGACACTAAATTGCTATGTCATTTTGTTCATGGAAGATTTTCTACTAGTCTGATTTGAAAACAGTTTTAATAGTTGTTGAGCTGGCAAGAGTTTCAACATGGCAAAACATAATTTTCATCAAGAACATTGCATAGAACCATCTGTGAGGCCAAGTTATATCAACTTCACTTTGCCAAAGTCTTCTTGAGCTCCCTTCTGCTAGGCATGAGAGGAGTTGAGGGTTATTTATTATGTGTATTCCAAATCAAAATTAGATGTCACTTGCAGTTCTTTCACATAGAGGGTAAGCATTTCTTATATTCTTGGATTAAAATGTTACTTTTTACCTTTACTCATAACAATGTGTTGTAAGAGAAAGTAAGAAATCTCGAGCTCAGGAAGACATGTACACCTACATATATCATATCTGATTCGTCATGCACGATTGAAATTGTATGAGTGACTCAATAATTTTATTATTATTATTAACAATCAAGGAGACATTCTATATGGTATTTATGGGCAAGGAGTAGATTGTGAACAATCATGGTGACACCTTCTGTTGAAATAATGTCAATATTGAATTATTGGAAATTACATTCCTTCATGTTTCTGTTGAAAATCTGTATAACTTATTGTTTATAATATCAGTACTTTATGAACAATTTGTGAGATTGTTATCTTTTCATGGTGGCTCCTGTGGTCTTCTCTCTCACTTCCCTCTCAATTCCACTTTGTAATGCTTTATATTATCACCCCCCCTATTAATTCGTGTCCAATTACATTTTATATTATTCAAACATGCCTTCCTTGATATAATAAATCCAAATCTGGAGTGTCAATGAACAACAGAATACTCTCAAACATTTATACCACTGCTGGAAATTATGATAAGATATGATACTGTAATTCATCAAAGAGTCTTGAGACTGAAGTAAATGAGAGTATAGCTCTACTTAAATAAAATAACACACACACACACAAAATTATCACTACATATACAAAGTAATTGAATACAAAGAATATAATAATGAACAAATGTAGACCTTTGTATATTGTAATACTATACATTCAGCTAATTCTATGTATTCAGAACAATATGAGTAACAGCATTTAAAATGTAAAAGTTGTCATTTACATTTAAAATTATGCAATTTTTAACCAAAATCTGGTATGACATCTGAAACTTTTAATGGTAATATGTAAGTTCACTCATTAGGTAGTTCATTACAAATTCCAACAGCACTATAAAAGTACATATGTTTACCTTGTAATTTAATTTCTGGTAAAAATAAATTTTTATTTAGTAATACTGATTGGTTTTATGTATTCTGATCAGTTCATCACTGTTTTACAATAGGATACTTAAAAAACATATCTGCTGAAGTCTATCTTGTGAACCACTTTATTGCCCACATATCTTCTGTATTTTATTCTGTAATCAGATGAGCATGATTAAAAAATTGCAGTAGAGGAATCGTCAAGCAGCATCTTCAACAGTCTGGAAAAATAATAATACGAAACAGAAACTGCATTTGGAAAACAAAAGCAACAAATACAACACCAGAAGTTCCAAAGTCATATGCTCACGCAAGTATGTTTAATATGAATTCAAACAGTTCAAACTTAATTAATTAATTATAACAACACAAATTCCAAGCATTGCCTGGGTAGCATGAATGTTCTGTAAAATAGTTCCAAGGAAAGAAAAATAAAAAATTAGAGGAACATATTTTGCTGTTCCATAAATGAATTATGGAAATTAACCTATGACAATTTGTTTTGTTGACAAGTGCTTTTCGCAGACAGCACTGATGTTTGCAGTGATGACCGGTAAATCTTTAATCTCAAAATTATATTCTTTCGCTTAGCTCCGAACCAAACTTCGAATTTTCACTCCCGCTAGACTGTAATCCGGGACCGTCTTAGGTCAGTCAGGGAGAATCCAAATAAACACATCTGAAGTTCAAATATCACGGTAGTATTCTAAAGTTGTCTTGACGTTGAAGTTCCCCAATTGCTGTTTTTATTGTGAGAAAATGGTTATTAATTACTAAGTGATTTTTACACCACTTAATGTTTTGTAGCAAATGAACTTTCAAAAATATAACATCCATCCATTTTTATAAAAAGCTGAAAAATATATGTTTTTGTTTGAAAAGGACAGTCTAATTTAAATTTTTTCCATACACACACGAAGTGTCTTACAAAGATTCTATGCATATACCTAAAGAAATATTTTAAAACAACTCTATTCATACAATGCAAACTTATAATATTGTTCAAAAACTCCTACTTACATCTTTTTCTAAAAGACTCTCAATAAAATAAAATACAATCACAGTATGAACTTTAATAAAAAATGTTTAATAAATTTTAGGTTAGAATGCTAATTTTCAAAAGAAAAAAATAATTACGATCTTGTCATTTGTTGCATTGATTTGCACATGACCTATGTGACTAAACCACCATTAAATTTATTGCAATTTCTTGACAAAGAAAATTAGAAAAATGATTAAAAGTTGGCGTAATAACTTTTTGGACCATTACAAATACTCTTCTTGTTATTTATTAGTACTATTTAAACTCTGTATGGTCATTCTTGTTTTTGATATCATTTGTATTTTTATTGTCTAACGTATTAGCAAAAAATGTATTTTCTGGTAGACTTTTGATGCACATAATATTCATTTCCTCCTACATTTCTTTATTTTCGAAAATGATACTTTCCCATTTTGTCTGAATGTATGGTTTCAATTTTACCATAATCTTATGAATAATTTTTTATTACTAATTTTTATTGAATCAAACATTTTTGTTAATGTCAGTCCTCGCAGGGTTTTACTCATACAATTAAGATAATTGTTTATTTATTATGTAAAAGATTTTATGGATAAATAATTATTGTTTGTATATAAATGGAAATAAAGTCGAACTATAGAAGTATTGTGTTATGGGTTAAAATAAATTACATGTCCTCAATGGGCAGTTGTTCAAGCCTGAAGTAGGAAATTTTTTAATTAATACAGCACAAACAAATTTAAGCAATGTATTTACAATTGTATTTAAATAAAATTTTAAACTTTTAATTGTCAAAAATTAATTTATTATTTTCAGACAGTGAACAAGGAGAACAATAATACAGTCAATGACAGCAATATGGTCAGTAATCAACAACAATATAAACAGTAATCAATATTATGGACAGTGGACAATAAAGTTTATCAAAACACTCTCTAGGTTTAAATCACCAGAAAGCGAATTTAATTTTGAGCCACCCTAATTATGTAGGAAGCTGTGCCCAACACTGGAATCAATGGCTTTATTATTTATTATTTTTTAATAAGTTTTTTATTTACATCAATTAGTCAGTGGTCAGCTGATCAGAGGCTACTTCAGGCTAGGCAATTTTTGTCTACAGAAAGTGGTTCACCTACAGAATGTTTCTTTTTCAATACATTTGTTTATAAAAAATAATAAATTACGTGAATAGAAAAAAATATTTCTTCAGCTTATTGTCAGTAGTCATAGGATTTGACACTCAGATTGCAATTTTTAAATAAAAATGCTATTCATTGTACCCTGTTTCCCGTTTTAATTTGTAATAGTGTGAAGTGGAATTAAATATATTTATTCTTCATATTATGCTCGTGATGCTCACAATCACAACAATGCTTATGTTGCTGGTAAATGAATGTGGTATATTCAAACTGCAATTTTATAAATGTAGTAATAAGTTAAGACAGTAATTTTATGTGAGCTAGCTCATGTGTGCTTCCTATATGTTAAATTTCTGTCTCTGATGTAGGTCTTGAAGGGTAGACAACTCTATGTCCTAGTTTCATATTGCATCAAGGTAGGATCGTCCTTCATTGTGACCAGAGTGTCAATGCTAATGATGGGGTTAATGTGGGCCTACATGCATTTTAAACCTGTATTACCACACTACCACCTGCTTACCCTCTGTTCCTATTCATTCTCATTGAATTCTGTCTATAATCCACTCACTATTCAATAAATAATAATAACTTTTAAAATTTCAAGTTCTGTGTTTCTTTAGCATGAAATGACTTCTCAGGTGAAGTTTATTTGAGGTCATGGAAAATACATTTCCTCTTACATTAATGATTGAGAATACTGTAGTGTTTGAGAATAAATAGATGAAATGCTGCAGATCTTAAATTGTATGACCTAGTAAATGTGGAACAAATGTGAAACCTACAATTGATAAATTTCCTTTCAAAATAGAATTTACTTACTTTGTGTAAAAGGGCAAAATTGTCTGAAAATTTATCTAAGTTTAACCATAAGTGAATCACAATTTGTAGATTTTCTCAACAAGACATATGAGCATTCTGATATTGAATCATTCTGTATACTTCATAATGTATTGGAATTAAAAAGAACAAAATTTAATCTTATACCTATTTTTTCCCTCTTTTCTTTTCAATTTGACCCTCAACATTTTTTCCATGGTATGTAGGCTATTAATAAAATCAAAATTGCTTTTGTCAGTGTTTTATATATCAGCAGGAATCTACTTTTTCTGCAAATTAAATTAGTTTATCACTATTCAAATTAATATTGCAAGAGTTAAAATGCTGAGGAATGCTATTCAATGTGTGAGGTGTTTTCATTACATAGAAGATTCCTGTCATTTAAAATTCTATTGAAATTCCATTTAATTTTGAAATTTTAAACAACTCAGCCTTTCATCACTTTGTGTGCATTTAAAATTGAAGTTGGTAAATCATAATATTATGTAGTGTTATTAAATTATAATAATATTATGTATGTTGAATACGTGGAACATTGTTGGTCATTTTGGCAGAGACATGGACCCGGAAACAAAACTGAAACTCCACAATGTAGCTGCTAAACCTAGAATCATGTATGACTGAAACATGGGTAATGACAGAGAGATACTAGCAAAAACTACAGGCAGCACATATGAGATTTCTAAGGCACTTCATGGGAAACACAAGAAGAGACAGACTGAGAAATAAAGGCATTAAAACAAAATTGATAATCAAAGGTGTAGTAGAAGATATAGAACAGTCTTAAAGAAGATGGAGAGATCATTTACAGAGGTTGAACAACAACGGATTGCCAAAATTAATCTGGAAGTGCAAACCAATAGAGATCAGAGGTAGTTGCTGACCATGAAAGAAGTGGCAGCAGCAGGAACACTTGGAAGATTAATATTCTACCAAGAATACTGGAATAAATCAATAAAAACAAGCTGTAAAGCCTAATTTCTGGTCAGTTCATGATGATGATGATGATGTATGTGGTTAAACAAAAGGTATATATTCTAAATAATATTTAAAATGTTAACCATAGAATTTTATGTAGATGCAACATTACAAAATGTAAATAAATAAATAAGAATATATTTTAATGTAAGCTCATGTAATATTACAATAAAAAGAAGATAATTCTAATTTGATGTGCATATGTTCCTATTGTTGTTAATTTTTAATGTTGCCTTAGGCACAGGCACAGGGACAGGGACATGCATTTTATGAGGCATTCTGAAGCCAATTAATTTTTGATGGATCTGCACCAACTTTCAAGAATACATTTTTCCAATGATTCATGGAAGTTACATATTATTTCCAGCAAGTTGAATGGATAATCAATAATTAATACACAGGTCTTATTTCAATATTATTTTGGACACCTTTTACAGCTGCAACAAATTTGATGTTCACATCACTTTCCTTTAAAGTTATAGAAAACATTGATGATAGCCTTCTACTCTAAAATTGCATTTTTATTTGGATGGTATATTAACTCAATATAAATTGATCCCCAAAAAACTGTGAAAAAGACAAGAGCAAAAACTCTCTCAATAGTGTTGCTTTAGATAGTAATTAATGATATGACCAACAGACAGAATGTCACTGGATTCTTAGCAACAGCATTCAATGGCAATTCTATCATATGACATAAAAGGCTTCACTATTTACTGCGGTCATAACTAGAGCTTTTTTCTGGCAAGGTACAGGCTCGTTTGAAACGTAAAGAAGTCAGGAAATTACCTTCTGTCTACATTCTCATTAATTATGTGCTTGAAATCAGTTTTCCCTTGAATTTCAATGCAAAGAAACTAGAAGATATGTAAATAATTATTGATTTCAAATATTTGCATCATAATGCTAATACAAGATAGGTGGTGACTATTTAAAGCAATTGATTTATATCAACAAAACCTTTTTTTCTCCTTTTCTTCCAAATTTTCAAATTGTACCTTTTACTTCCTACCATCATTTGCATTAATAATATGCAAAAAACTAAATATTTCCAAAATTTGAGAATACAAAATTTTAACACTAGTTGAATATTTGTATAACAAAGTGTTTTGGAGTGTGATATGGGTTGCATAATAAGTAACTCGTAACTGACTTCTAACAAGACACGACAAGATGTAATAATATATTTGCAATTTATTTAATTAACCTGTTTAGTAAGGGGCATAGCAAATCATACAAAATGCTTTTCCAAAAAGTTGCATGCACACTGCTCAAGAACAGCAAATAAAATACTCTTAGATATCATTGCAATACATTCAATATTTTATCAAAAACATCAAATATTGTAATAATATAGGATAGTATATACATAATTCAGCAGTTCTTTACATTCCAAGAACATCAAACAAGTTGCCATTACATGACAACACGAAAATAGCAAATACTTAACTGCGGACAGCTTCTTCCTGACCCTTGTTTTTGGATTGTCCTGAGTTCCTGGTATTTAACAAATCATAGGCACCTCTCATGTGCATAGAGGCATTGCTTTGCATAGAGGCTTCTCATGTGCATTGATTTCTTTCAATTTCTGCATGCATTGGAAATTACTGATTGTAGTAAAGAGAACAAGAGAGAGCTACTCTCTATGGAGATATCCAGGCTTTTACATTAAGTGGATGACTATAAATAACAAATTACTTTCTTCTCTGATAAAAGGAGCTTGAAATTTGGTAACCAAGGTTGACATTTTTTTATGATATCCTACAAGAGGTTGATAACCTTTAATATATTGAGAAGATTGGAACAATAATGAAGTTAACCTGATCAAATTCTTAAACTGAAGGGATATGACATTTATCAAAAGGATAGAAAAAATGAAGGTAGGGTTGCAAAATAAGTGAGACAAAAAAGTAACAACTGTAAGAAATTACCAGATAAATATCAATCTGGAAGCTATCTAATTGAATATAAAAATGAAATCTCTCAATTTAGAAGTGATTGTTATTTACAGACCACCTTCACCCTCAATTTCTCTCACAGAATCTTCAAATTTATTAAAACACTAAAGACTAAATACACTCTAGATACAGACAGATTTCTTTGATACAATAGCACATTCACTGAAAATAAATTTGGGAAAGAAACGATACTTAAAATATTATATAAAAATATGGCTCATGGACAGTTTGCTAGCTTTCAGTGAGGTGGCCTCGCGTTCGATTCCTAGCTGGGGCAAAAATAAGCTGTAGCTTTCTAGTGCAAATTGTCTCAAATTCTATAGCTGTGTGAGGCAGCTGAACAAATGTGTTAGCAGGTTGAAAAAGATGGTATGGTGATGGGATTGCAACATGCTCACCATATGTCTCCCTTACCCCCAGGCCCAGGCCAAAGAACGCTGCTAACGAGGTAAAGATCAGATTAATCTGACTTTAAAATGGCATATACATATATATATACATACACATAAAAAAAATCAGCCTCCGCCTCCCCGCCTCCCCGTGGTGTCCCCTGGAAACCTCTTCCTGAAGAGGGCTAAAGGTCTATCACTGCAGGCCAAGTGTCCCTGCAGAGCTGGCAGTCCGGACTATCCTTGGATCTCCCGGACAGTGAGATACGCTGTAATATTAAAATGAATATTAAAATGAATACAAAGACCCTTGGCAAGATTTTGCGGGTCTGCTACCTTAACGTGGAAGGCGCCAGTAGAGCAAAGGGCGAGTGCCTTGCCAAATTGATGTCGGAAAATAATATTGACGTTATTGCACTTCAGGAGACTCACATCGCTGAGGAAACGCAGCTAAGGTCACGAGGAACCATCCCTGGGTATAAGATCATAAACTACACCCTTGACTCGGCCTATGGAACAGCGACTTATATCCGCAACTCAATAACAGGAGCAAAGCTTATATCGACAGATGTATCTGACATCGGCGTTTCTAAAATCACAATTGAATTAAACAATTTAAAAATATGTAACATATACAAGCCTCCGTCGGTGCAGTGGAATGATAATATTTTTGCGCCTGTTACCCACCCAACGCTGTATATTGGAGACTTTAACAGTCACCATACATCATGGGGTTATCGCAGGAGTGATGCTAACGGTAGACACCTGATTCAATGCTGCGAGACGCAAGGAATACACCTGATACATGACCCAAAAGACAAATGCACATTTAAATCTGCCAGATGGTCCACCGAAAGCAACCCCGACTTATGCTTCGTAACCTCTGGAAACGATGATAGACCTATACCTGTAAACCGCAGGGTTCTAAACGACTTCCCGCACAGCCAACATCGCCCAATTCTTCTTGAAATAGGCTTACAAATCCCAGTAATCGAGACTAAACATTTCCCACGATGGAACTTTGCCAAGGCTGATTGGGAGAACTTTGCTTCTGACCTAGATAGAAACATACGTTGGATACCTCCTTTTCCCCGAAATTATTATAAGTTTGCAAAAATGATACTGTCCACCGCCAAGAAACACATTCCTAGGGGGGTACACAAAGAATATACCCCATGTTGGAACGAAACCAGCGAGGCACTGTACGAAGATTTCCTGAAGACAGGGGATAAAGAAACTGCTGATAAACTTATGCGAAGCTTAGACGAATCCAGGAAAAGAAAATGGATTGAAACAGTAGGTAAACTGGATTTTAAATTCTCTAGTAGAAAAGCATGGAGCCTCCTTAAAAAACTAGGCGGAAACTCGCATCGTTCTAAAGTGATACATGCCATTCACCCAAACCAAATTTGTAATCGTATTGTAAACATGTCTAGAACCCCAGCAGACAAGATGCATACTAAAACCATAAGAAGTGAGTTTAATACTCTAAAAAAACAATGTAAAGAAACCACTAAACTATCACAACCTTTCACTGAAGATGAAATCTCTACTGCAATTTCAAGCATGAAGAAACGGAAAGCGCCTGGCTTTGACCATGTTCACCCAGAGTTCCTAATCCACTGTGGAAAAAATACCAAGAAATGGCTTACCAGTTTCTTTTCTTTTATACTTCACACTGGCATCCTACCGAAGGAATTCAAGAAGTCAAAAATTATTGCTGTCTTAAAGCCAGGAAAGAACGCAAAATACGCGGAAAACTATAGGCCAATCGCTCTTTTAAGCGCAACTTTTAAACTGCTGGAAAGATTAATCCACAATAGAATCAGCCCATATATTCTCGAAACACTCCCCAATGACCAAGCTGGATTTAGACCAAATCGCAGCTGTGAAGACCAGGTTCTCTCCCTAACACACTACATAGAATCCGGATACGAAAAACGTCTTAAGACCGGCGCGGCATTTATAGATCTCACCTCAGCTTTTGATTCAGTCTGGAAAGAAGGCATGTTATATAAACTTCTTAAAACCTTGAAGTGTAACAAAATTGTACAATTGATCGGTCACATGCTATCAGACCGCACCATTCAAGTAGTGACTGAAAATAAAATAAGTAAACCCAGGAAACTACAAAATGGATTGCCCCAGGGCTCCATACTGTCTCCCCTTCTATTCAACCTTTACATTGCGGACCAGCCAGAGACAGTATCCAGAAAATTTGCATACGCTGATGACTTGTGTATAGCTACTCAACAAGTTAACTTTAATAACCTAGAATACACTTTAAACGCAGATCTTGAAATATTACGACTATATTTCAAACAATGGCGATTGATCCCTAGTCCTTCAAAAACTGAATCATGCTGTTTCCATCTAAACCACAGAGCCGCATCCACTGCATTAAGACTGACCCTTGATGGTATTCCTTTGCGACATAATCCGACACCGAAATATCTAGGTATAATCCTGGATCGCACTCTCACATTTAATAAACATTTATTAAACCTCGCAGCCAAATTAAGATCGCGAAATTGCATTCTTCAAAAAATCGCTGGAACAACGTGGGGATCCTGTGCGACAACACTGCGGACATCTGCGCTGAGCTTGGTGTACTCCACAGCGGAATACTGCTCAACAGCATGGATGGGAAGCGTACACGTAAAAAGGATTGATACAGTCCTAAACGCTACGATGCGGATCATCTCTGGAACACTGAAATCCACCCCTCTCTACTGGTTACCAGTCCTGAGCAATATTATCCCTCCTAGTATCCGTCGACAAAATAACCTACTCCGAGAGTTCAAAAAGATTTCCTCAAATCAGTCTCTTCCTGTCCATGAGGTAATTATGCCTGTACATCGCAGACTCAAGTCCAGATCCCCTCCTCTTGTTACCGCTAAACGGCTCCTTGAGGAGGCGTATGATGGCATCGCTGCATGGAAGAGAGGATGGATCGATAGTGCCCCAACTGCATGGCACCCCCTACTGGACCCCAATTCACCGCCTCCCGGTTTCCAACTGCCGAGGAAGCTCTGGGTTACTCTCAACAGAGTCCGCACGGGGCATGGACGATGCGGAGCTAACCTTACCAAGTGGGGTTTCAGTACCAATCCTGCCTGTGACTGCGGTGCCTCTCTACAAACTACTGAACACATTACTTTCGATTGTCCCAGCCGTGCCTTTGGTGGTACCAGGGAAGACTTTCTAAGAGCAACTCCCAAAGCGGTGCTCTGGTTGGAGCAGCTCGATATCCGGCTGTAAACCTGTGTAGTGACGTTCCAAAAGTGCAGACAAATTTTAGATTCTAGACTTGAACTTTTGTTACAAAAGTGCAGTATTTGTTGTTTCATTGTTCTTTGTTTATATTGTTTTGTTCATATTTAAATGTGTATTTCATGTTGTAATTTTTGTCGATGTAAATGCGATCTCACAAGTGAATGCCATAAGAAAATAATAATAATACATAAAAAAAAATGATCTCATCACTCTTGCAATATGAAAGTGAATTTTCGACTCCAATAAAAATCGAATGAGGAGAATAAAATCAACAGAAACGAAATTTCATAAAAATATAGCTGAATACACACTTCTTGTTCACATTTACCCTACAATGTCAAAATAAATTTATGTGGTCTTAGATGACGAATTGGTTGTTGTTGTTATGTTCTGCCTTTATTCACATGTTTTATCTGGTACATAAATGTACCGGTAGTCTCTTTTGTAGCAAATTGGTGAAACTTTCAAAATAAATTTTTTATTACAACACAAATGGGTAAATAAGTTTTATGATTGTCCCTCTGCGCCCTCGCAATCTCATCCGTCCCTCCTCATCCATGCATCCTCGCTTTCGCCCCTTCTCGCCATCCGTCTCTCCCTGCCTCGTCCCCGCACTTTTCAGCCCTCGACAACACCCGTGCCTCTCGCTCCCCACCCCCGTCACCCGCCCACAAACTTCGTCCCCATTTTTACCTTCGACCCCGCCTTCCTGTCCCTGTCCTCGCCTCCGCCTCCGCCCTCGGCTAAGCATGCACCTCTGCCCGTTCCGCGGGTCACCGCCTCCACGGGTCACCGCTTCGCCCCCGCTTCCGCTTCCAGCCTCGCCCTCGACGCCGCCTCCTTCCGCCCTCCCCATACCCGCGCCCAAAACATTGACAAAACCTTGATTTGTCCACAATGTCTCTGTTGAATTTCGCGAAGAATGGCAGGTTTAGGTTTTACAACAAAAAGGCTTCCAGAAAATAGGGTTTAAAAGTCACTTCCGGGCGCTAAATTCAAACAGGCTGCCGCGACGGCTGACCAACTGCGTCTCCGACAGCGCTGGATGATCTCCGACGGCGCTGGGTGATCTCTCGTTTCTCCGTGTTATCATTGGAATATA
>JAZDUA010001146.1:0-181290 GCA_038098605.1 Gryllus longicercus
ATATAATAAAAAAAAAACACGCTACTTAAATATACATCATGAATTAATTTAAAAATTCAACCAAATTTAAAATTATAGAAAGAATATCATTTGACAAGTGAATACAATCACAATACGTAAGCACACCATAAAAAAGGATAAAAAGAAGTACGGATGGAAATGTAAAATGTATAAGGGAAGAAATTTTAATTTTTAAAAATGCCACGTGTAATTTTTGAAACCATGAAATTATATAATTATTATAAAAGTTATTACATATCTTTTACTAAAGGCAAAAACGCATTGCCACTTACCAGAATGTCACTCAGAGGTGATAGCAAGTAATTGTTTTTCAAAAGTTAAAATCCAAGGAATATGTGTACCATAGCAACGAATTGTAATTATTTATGTATTGTATGCTGCATGCCAGAAGAGAAGTGTTTACAACACAGGGCACAGCCTAGTGTCAAAATCGTTTTGTCAGAGGTTGTGGGGTGGAGTCAGATTAAGTGGGGATGGGTTAGTTTTGTCATATTTTAAGTTCAGAATGACATATTTTCCATTCAAAATGTTCCCTTTTCTGTGTAAATGAATTACAGCCTCAATATTCCTTATATCTTATTATATTTTTTTCAATTTCTGTTCAAATGGTTCAAAACAACTTAAATATGTAATGAGGCCATTTATTATATTATTTTTGTGCATATAAAGGTAGTGGTATTTTTTATTCCTTGTTTATTCTGTTTGAGTCTTTGATAATATTCTCATGACTGTTCTATATTGAAAAGTGTTGACACAATTAATTTGTCTGCAAAAAATTTATTGCTTATTTTTTGTAATTTTTTGGGCTGGAAAACTAAATAATATTTTTTCTACTAATGAATTATTTCTCCTGCTCAAAATAAGGGCCTTACATCCATTTTTTTTTGACATGGATTTGTCCAGTAATTGATTCTGTGTTTACCTATATTGTTTATTTACTTTATCAATCACTGTTTGAATTTTATTCTGAGTTTTAGGAATGATTATTTTAAATCAAATTGCCAAATGGTAATTGTTTTTTGCAATCAGAGTACAAGCTTTATGTGTTTTCTAGATAAATATAAGTGATCAGTAATCATTTCTAATTTGTTATATACATTATATTTTGTTTACAACATTGTCTATCTATTTCTTTTGTATCAATATTGAATATTTTCATGTCTACTGCTTTAGAACTGTACTTCAGCCCACCACAGCTAGAGTGCGGGCAGAAGACATTTGTATACATGTTTTTGGTTAATATGCGAGCTCAGCGCTCGCTTCAGGCGTGTAATTCCCATTTACAGTTTCGTCGCCAATGGCATTATGCCTGTTTAAAAAAAGTTTACAATTCGTGCAGAAACGTAAACGTATGACACTATCTATATCATTTTGCTTTTTCAAAAATTTCTCTAATTATATAGAAGTATCTCTAGCGCCGTTTGTATACATACTTCCAGGAATTCGTTAAATCTGTATCATTTATGAGTTGAAGTGCATCAAGTGACCAAATGAAGTTTTTATGTAAGTCACAAATGTTCTGCAAAAAAAGCTTTAATAATTCCAATTAACGGTACCACTTAGATTCAATTTTATTCAACAAATTGCGAATTTTTATTGGAATTGTTAATAAAGAAGGAAATTCACTCTTTTTTAATATTTCCGTTATTATATTAACGGAAATTGAGAATATTTCAACAAAAAAACGCTTTCCAGCGGAAAGAAGGTAGTTGGCAACAGTATTTCGCAAGTGAATATAGGTAGGCCCGACCAAAGAATAGAGAAAAATCAATACGGGTAACCAATCTGTAATATATTATGGCATATGTTAAGTATCTCTTTTTACTTCTCTGTATACGGAGCACTATACGTAGCATAGGGAAACATATGTACTTATTCGAAAATTGATTTCCAGATTTCAAAAACCAATAAAATTACACTACATAGACCTCTGTAAAAAGTGAAATGAATTTTTTTTACCACTCGCATAAGAAACTATCTTCACCGGTATTAAGAAATTTCTAATAGTATTTGCTTGCTTACTTTATAAATCACTGTATGAATTTTATTCTGAGTTTAAGGAATGATTATTTTATATCAAATTGCCAAATGGTAATTGTTTTTTGCAATCAGAGTACAAGCTTTATGTGTTTTCTAGATAAATATAAGTGATCAGTAATCATTTCTAATTTGTTATATACACCACATTTTGTTTACAAACATTGTCTATCTATTTCTTTTGTATCAATATTGAATAATTTCATGTCTACTGCTTTAGAACTGTACTTCAGCCCACCACTGCTAGAGTGCGGGCATGTCACATCTTTTATTGGTAACACTTTTGTATAGAAGGCAGAAGACATTTGTATACATGTTTTTGGTGAATATGCGAGCTCCCCGCTCGCTTCAGGCGTGTAATTCCCATTTACAGTTTCGTCGCCAATGGCATTATGTCTGTTTAAAAAAGGTTTACAAATCGTGCAGAAACGTAACCGTATCTCTCTATCTGATTTTGCTGTTTCCAATATTTCTTTTATGTAATTATATAGAAGTATCTCTACCGTCGCTTGTATACGTACTTCCAGGTAGTGTTGCCAGGTCCGATGGACATTCGGCCGCTAGATGGCACGCGTAATTCCGCTAGATTCCGCTAAATTTAAAACTTCTTGCCGCTTACTTCCGCTAAATCAAGATATTTAATTTTACATATAATAACAGTTGTTTTTAATAAATAATATTTATAATATCGAGTAATTGTTTATATAAATAATTTATAAATATTAAATGAATATGTGATACAAAAGTATTAAAAATGAAAATATTTGAAATTTATGAATCAGAACTAGGGTGATAAATATGCCATGTAAGAAATAATAGTAATTAAGCGTGTAGAATAAATAATTTATAATTTTTAATTTTATTACATGATAATAAAAATACAAATTCGATATTTACAACTTATTTTAAATATATATAAAATATACAAATATAAGCAATGATTAAATTTTGCAAATGTTTGTGTAATTATATTTATAACTTAAATCTAACTATATAATAGTTTACACAGACGAATCGCAGTAATAACTGAATAATAATATTGATTTTTTATTACTATAATTTTACATTACTATTCACTACTATTAAGTTCTGAAACAAGCTCGTCTATTATTTGGACTTCATTATTGTCCTCATTTATTTGCTTATTATATTTCGCATTTGAACCTATAAGCCTAAGAACTTCATCTGGAAATCGAAAATTATTACAACATTTTCCATGCCGTTTTAAACTAAATCGAATGTTTAAAACAGCATTCACCATTTCGGTTTCCATACGATTTCTTAGCTTACTTTTCACAATATTCTTATGTCTACTAAAATAATACTTCTTAAATATTAGTTTCATAATTTAATATGATAGAATATTAACGCGGATGTAGAAAAAATATTAAAGCATATTACTGCAATATTATTAAAATATTGTTCTTATAGAGACTTGAATTTGCAGGCTGAATATTTATTTATTTATTCACAGACTATTACGCTTAGCATTTCAAAAACTGCACAAAGAAATGTTGCATATTTAAAGAGAACGCGGATAATATTTTCTCCACGTTTGATTGGATATTTGGTGGAGAATCTCCGGCCGCTAGCCAATGAGAAAGGCACCACGCGCCTAGTTGAGGGTTAAGGTAATATGACTCAGATATCAGATTTATGGTTCCAGCGGTATTTGTTTACTTTGGATAATAAGGGACGGAATACTTTACATGTCCCCATTAGTTTTTGGTCATCGAAACAAAAGTTTATAAATGGAAACATATTTCAACCTTGTCGCTAGAAATTTCGCCAATTTGCTTTCATTCCGCTAGATTTTCCGCTAACCGCTAAATCATTATTTCTCGCCGCTAGAACGGTTGAAATTCCGCTAGATCTAGCGGCCAATCCGCTAAACTGGCAACACTGCTTCCAGGAATTCGTTAAATCTGTATCATTTATGAGTTGAAGTGCATCAAGTGACTAAATGAAGTTTTGAAAAAAACTCAAAAATGTTTCTGCAAAAACAGCTTCAATAATTCCAATTAACGGTAGCACTTAGATGCCATTTTATTCAACTAATTGCGAATTTTTAATAGGAATTGTTATTAAAGAAGGAAATTTACTCTTTTTTAATTTTTCCGTTATTATATTGACGGAATAATAATTGATTTTAAAATGTTCATTATTTCCAATGCAGACTAACAATACATTCTAATCGATAGGTTCTTTGATAGACATAATTGATAACAGAATTACGAATTTGGCTCTACGAAGGTGTCTTTTCATGTTTAAACGATAGTAAACGATTGTGAACATGATTTTCGTTGAAAAACAATTGGGTCAGAAATTTCGGAAATTGTGTTTTTTGCAGTTTGGCAATCTGAAACATGCATTTTATGACACTTTCGATGGCAATGTGTTTTGTATTTGTTTAGTTCCTTACAGGATCTTGTTCCTCTCGATAAGGCCTTAGAAAGACAAAATTTGATACGTTAGGTTAATACGAAATACCTATGCTGTACCTCGAGAACAGACTTGCCTTTTAGCATCCAGCATAGAACGCATTAATAATTATAATTCCTAGGGTTTTTACTATAGAATGCAACATTTACTTCGTATAAAACTGAGTGACTATAGTGAGTGACTTCATTTTCGGCTTAAAATTATTGATATGTAATAATTTTCAAATAATTATGTAATCAATTTTTTTCTCAAATCGTTTATCCCAAAATTACAAATTCCTATAATTTATGATAGGTCTTCAAAGTGTATACCTGGGGAAGGCAGAAATAGGAACACTAGGTGTTGTGAATTTCCGCGTTTGAGTAGAGTAAATTTCTTGAACGAGTAGAGTTTTATTAAACATTTACAAATGTAGCATAGTCCGATTATCACGGTTAACTTTAAACGTTGGAAAATTTCAAAATTTGAAATATTTCCGGCTGTTGTCTACAACTCCAAAATTGAAGATAGAGACTTTTTGTTTTCATAAAGTTGGTAACAGACAATTTATCACCAATTTCGTCAGATTCATCATTTTAAAATGTTGGTAGTTTTCGAGCATAATGACGTGTTACGTTAGAGTAATTGTAGTATGTTTTAGCATCTTTGCATGTAATGGGATTAAATAAATATGGGATTAAATACTTGTTAACACCTTTTTCTCTATAAGTGGAAATATGGGCATAGAAGACGAGGGGTTTCACAAGCCAGAAATCACTCAGAGGTTAAGAAGCAAAATAGATTTATTTAAATAACAAAATAAACACAAGCTACAATACAAGACTTTATGAATTAATTCAAAAAATCAACCAAAGTTAAAAATGAGAAAGAATATTATTCGACAACTGAACACGATCATAATGATCGCAGCGCGTGCCAATGGCCTAGACACAGGCCAACATATGATAACCTTCAATGATTCGAGCGTGAATCGTTTCGGAAGTAATAATACCTATAAAAGATAGGAAGCAGGTATCGGGTATATGGGTCATCTATGGAAGGTATATTTTCCGTATATATTAAAGGTATATTTTGACAAAGCCAAAATTAATATTTTTCGAATTTTGGCACGTAAAATGGGGGGATGTATTGTACTTGATGACTCGGGGCTCCACTTTGTTTGTCGTCAATCTCGGAAACTATGCGTCTGATTGGAATTTAGTTTGCACCAATGAATTTCTTTTAAAGTGTTCTACTTTTACAGAGAAGAGCGCCGGACAGCGCCAAAATTAATATGTTTCGAAATTTGGCACGTAAGGGGGGGGGGTGCTTTACACTTGATGACTCGGAACTCCACTTTGTTTGTCGTCTATCTCGGAAACGAAGCGTATGATTGGAGTTTAGTTTGTACCAATGTATTTCTTTTAATTTTTTTTACTTGTATACAGAATATCAGATAGCAGCGCCAAAATTAATATTTGTCAAAATTTGGCACGTGAGGGGTGTGCTTTGTACTTGATGACTCGGGGCTCCACTTTGTCATCTATCTCGGAAACAATGCGTCTGATTTGAGTTTAGTTTGCACCAATGAAATTCTTTTAATGTGTTTTACTAGTATACAGAATATCAGATGGCAGAGTCAAAATTAATATTTTTCGAAATTTTGCACGTAAGGGGGGGTGCTTTGTACATGATGACTCGGGGCTGCACTTTGTTTTTTGTCTATCACAGAAACTATGCGTCTGTTTGGAATTTAGTTTGCACCAATGAATTTCTTTTAATATGTTCTACTTTTATAGAGAATAACAGGTGACAGAGCCAAAATTAATATTTTTCGATATTTGGCACTTAAGGGGGGGGTGCTTTGTACTAGACGACTCGGGGCTCCACTTTGTCGTCTATCTCGGAAACTATGCGTCTGATTGGAGTTTAGTTTGCACCAATGAATTTATTTTAAAGTGTTGTACTCGTATACAGAATATCAGATGGCAGCGCCAAAATTAATAGTTTTCGAAATTTAGCACGTAAGGGGGGTGCTTTACACTTGATGACTCGAAGCTCCACTGTGTTTGTCGTCTATCTCGGAAACTATGCGTATGATTGGAGTTTAGTTTGCACCAATGAATTTCTTTTAAGCTGTTCTATATGTATACAGAATATCAGATAGCAGCGCCAAAATTATTATTTGTCAAAATTTGGCACGTAACAGGGGGTGGTTTGTACTTGATGACTCGGGGCTCCACTTTGTTTGTTGTCTATCTCGGAAACTATGCGTGTGATTGGAGTTTAGTTTGCACCAATGAATTTATTTTAAAGTGTTGTACTCGTATACAGAATATCAGATGGCAGCGCCAAAATTAATAGTTTTCGAAATTTGGCACGTAAGGGGGGTGCTTTACACTTGATGACTCGGAGCTCCACTGTGTTTGTCATCTATCTCGGAAACTATGCGTATGATTGGAGTTTAGTTTGCACCAATGAATTTCTTTTAAGGTGTTCTATATGTATACAGAATATCAGATAGCAGCGCCAAAATTATTATTTGTCAAAATTTGGCACGTAAGAGGGGGTGGTTTGTACTTGATGACTCGGGGCTACACTTTGTCGTCTATCACGGATACTATGCGTCTGATTGGGGTTTAGTTTACACCAATGAATTTCTTTTAAGGTGTTTTACTTGTATACAGAATATCAGATGGCAGCGCCAAAATTAATATTTTTCGAAATTTGGCACGTAAGGGGAGGGTGTATTGTACTTGATGACTCGGGGCTCCACATTGTTTGCCGTCTATCTTTGAAACTATGCGTCTGATTGGAGTTTAGTTTGCACCAATGAATTTCTTGCAAAGTTTTTTACTTGTATAGAGAATATCAGATGGGAGCGCCAAAATTAATATTTTTCGAAATTTGGCACGTAAGGGGGGTGTGCTTTGTACTTGATGACGCGGGGCTCCACTTTGTTTGTCGTCTATCTCGGATACTATGCGTCTGATTGGAGTTTAGTTTTCACCAATGAATTTCTTATAAAGTGTTCCACTGGTATACAGAAAATCAGATGGCAGCGCCAAAATTAATATTTTTTGAAATTTGGCACGTAAGGAGCGGTGCTGTGTACTTGATGACTCGAGGCTCCACATTGTTTGTCGTCTATCTCGAAAACTATTTGTCTGATTGGAGTTTTGTTAGCACCAATGAATTTCTTTCAAAGTGTTTTACTTGTGTACAGAATATTAGATGGCAGCGCCAAAATTAATATTTTTCGAAATTTGGCACGTAAGGGGGGAGTGCTTTGTACTTGATTTATCGGGGCTCCACTTTGTCGTCTATCTCGGAAACTATGCGTCTGATTGGAGTTTAATTTTTACCAATGGATTTCTTTTAAAGTTTTTTTACTTGTATACAGAATATCAGATGGCAGCGCCAAAATTATAATTTCTCGAAAATTGTCTCGTAAGGGGGGGGGGGTGCTTTGTACTTGATAACTCGGTGTTCCACTGTGTATGTCGTCTATCCGAAACTATGCGTCTTATTGGAGTTTAGTTTGCACTAATAAATTTCTTATAAAGTGTTCTACTTGTATACAGAATATCAGATAGCAGCGCAAAAATTAATATTTTTCGAAATTTAGCGCGTAAAGGTGGGCGCTTTGTAGGAGTAGAGAGGGTTTAGGGTTAGAGAGGATGTAGAAGTAGTGAGGGTTTAGGAGTAGAGGGCGTAGGAGTAGAGGGGGTTTAGTGGTAGAGAGGGGGTAGGAGTAGAGAGGGAGTAGGTTTAGAGAGTGTGTAGGGGTAGAGAGGTAAAGAAGTAGAGAGGGAGTAGGATTAGAGAGTGTTTAGGGGTAGAGAGGGAGGAGTAGAGAAAGTTTAGGGGTAGACAGAGTGTAGGAGTAGAGAGAAGTTGGTGTAGAAAAAGAGTAGGAGTAGAGAGGGTTTAGGGGTAGAGAGGGTTTAGGGGTAGAGAGGGTTTAGGTGTTGAGAGGCAGTCAGAATAGAGAAGGTTTAGAGGTAGAAAGGGTGTGGGAGTAGAGAGGGTTTTGGAGTAGAGAGGGGTTAGGGGTAGGTAGGGTGTAGGGGTAGAGGGTGTAGGAGTATAAAAGGATTAAGGGTAGAGAGGTTGTAGGAGTAGAGAAGGTTTAAGGGTAGAGAGGGTATAGGAGTAGAGGGGGAATAGGAGTAGAGAAGGTTTAGGGGTAGAGAGGGTGTAGGGGTAGAGAGGGTTTAGGGGTAGAGAGGGTTAAATGGTAGAGAGGGTGTAGGAGTAGAGAGGTTGTAGAAGTAGAGAGGTTTTAGGGGTAAAGAGGGAGTAGAAGTAGAAGAGAATAGGAGTAGAGGAGGTTAGGGGTAGTAAGGGTGTAGAAGAAGAGAGGGAGTAGGAGTAGAGAGGGTGTAGAAGAAGAGAGGGAGTAGGAGTAGAGGGGGTTTAGGGGTAGAGAGGGTTTAGGTGTTGAGAGACAGTCAGAGTAGAGAAGGTTTAGAGGTAGAAAGGGTGTGGGAGTAGAGAGGGTTTTGGAGTAGAGAGGGGTTAGAGGTAGGTAGGGTGTAGGGGTAGAGGGTGTAGGAGTATAAAAGGATTAAGGGTAGAGAGGTTGTAGGAGTAGAGAAGGTTTAAGGGTAGAGAGGGTATAGGAGTAGAGGGGGAATAGGAGTAGAGAAGGTTTAGGGGTAGAGAGGGTGTAGGGGCAGAGAGGGTTTAGGGGTAGAGAGGGTTAAATGGTAGAGAGGGTGTAGGAGTAGAGAGGTTGTAGAAGTAGAGAGCGAGTAGCAGTAGAGAGGGTTAAGTGTGTAGGAGTAGAGAGGGAGTAGGTGTAGAGAGGGTTAAGTGTGTAGGAGTAGAGAGGGAGTAGGTGTAGAGAGGGTTTAGAGGTTGAGAGGGTGTAGGAATAGACGGGGATTAGGAGTAAAGAGGAGTAAAGAGGGTGTAGTAGTAGAGGAAGAGTACGAGTAGAGTACGAGTACGAAGAGTACGAGGAGGGTTTTGGTGTAGAGAGTGTGTAAGAGTAGAGAGAGTGTAGGAGTAGAGGGGATTTAGGGGTAGAGAGGGTTTAGGGGTAGAGAGGGTTTAGGTGTTGAGAGGCAGTCAGAGTAGAGAGGGTTTAGGAGTAGAGAGGGTGTGGGAGTAGAGAGGGTTTTGGAGTAGAGAGGGTGTAGGAGTAGAGAGGGTGTAGGGGTAGAGGGTGTAGGAGTAGAGAGGGAGTAGAAGAAGAGAGGGAGTAGGAGTAGAGGGTGTTTAGGGATAGAGAGGGTGTAGGAGTAGAGAGGGAGTAGGAGTAGAGAGGGTTTAGGGAAAGAACGAGTGTAGGAATAGAGAGAGTAGTAGAGAGGGAGTAGGGATAGAGAGGGTGTAGAAGTAGAGAGGGAGTAGGAGTAGAGAGGGTTTAGGGGTAGAGAGAATGTAGAGTGGAAAGGGTGTAAGAGTAGAGAGGGTTTAGGTGTAGAGAGGGTTTAGGGGTAAAGAGGGTTTAGGTGTTGAGAGGCAGTCAGAGTAGAGAGGGTTTAGGGGTAGAGAGGGTGTGGGAGCATTGAGGGTTTTGGAGTAGAGAGGGGTTAGGGGTAGGTAGGGTGTAGGGGTAGAGGGTGTAGGAGTAGAGAGGGTGTAGAAGAAGAGAGGGAGTAGGAGTAGAGGGGGTTTAGGGGTAGAGAGGGTTTAGGGATAGAGAGGGTATAGGGGTAGAGAGGGATTAGGTGTACAGATGGTGTAGGAGTAGAGAGGGAGTAGCAGAAGAGAGGGTTTAGGTGTAGAGAGAGTTTAGGGATAGAGAGGGTGTAGGGGTAGAGAGGGTGTACGAGTAGAGAGGAATTAGCAGAAGAGGGGGTTTAGGTGTAGAGAGGGTGTAGAAGAAGAGAGGGAGTAGCAGTAGAGAGGGTTTAGGGATAGAGAGGGTGTATGGGGTAGAGAGGGATTAGGGGAAGAGGGTGTAGGAGTAGTGTGGGAGTAGCAGAAGAGAGGGATTAGAAGATAGTAGGAGTAGAGGGGGTAGGGGGAAAGAGGGTGTAGAAGAAGGGGGAGTAGCAGTAGATAGGGTGTAGAAGAAGGGAGGGAGTAGGAGTAGAGAGGGTGTAGTAGTAGAGAGGGAGTAGCAGTAGAGAGGGTTTAGGGGTAGAGAGGGTTTAGGGATTGAGAGGGTGTAGAAGTAGAGAGGGAGTATCAGAAGAGGGTTTAGGGGTAGAGTGGGTGTAGGAGTAAAGAAGGAGGGAGTAGGAGTAATCAGGGTTTAGGGGAAGAGAAGGTGTAGAAGTAGAAATGGTGTAGGAGTAGAGAGGGAGTAGCAGTAGAGAGGGTTTAGGGGTAAAGAGGGTGTAGAAGAAGAGAAAGAGTAGGAGTAGAGAGGTTTTAGGGGTAGAGAGGATGTCAGAGTAGAGAGAGTAGGAATAGAGAGGATTTAGGGGTAGAGAGGGTGTAGGAGTAGAGAAACGGAGTGTTCAAGTAGAGGGTTTAAGGGTAGAGAGGGCGTAGGAGTAGAGAGGGAGTAGGAGTAGACAGGGTTATGTGTAGGGGTAGGGTGTTAGGTAGAGAGTAGGGAGGTAGTAGGTGTAGAGAGGGTTTAGAGGTTGAGGGGGTGTAGGAATAGACGGGATTAGGAGTAAAGAGGAAATAGGGGTAGAGAGGCAGTAGTAGTAGAGGAAGAGTACGAGTAGGGAGGGTTTTGGTGCAGAGAGTGTGTAAGAGTAGAGAGAGAGAGTAGGAGTAGGGAGGATTTAGGGGGATAGAGGGTGTAGGAGTAGAGAGGGAGTAGGAGTAGAGAGGTTTTAGGGGAAGAGAGGGTGTAGGAATTGAGAGAGTAGTAGAGAGGGAGTAGAGGTAAAGAGGGTTTAGGGGTAGAGAGGGTGTAGAAGTAGAAAGAGAGTAGGAGTAGAGAGGGTTTAGGAGTAGAGAGGGGTTAGTGTGTAGGAGTAGAGAGGGAGTAGGTGTTGAGAGGGTTTAGAGGTTGAGGGGGTTTAGGTGTAGGAGTAGAGGGTGTATGAGTAGAGAGGGTTTAGGGGTAGAGAGAGTGTAGAAGTAGAGAGGGAGTAGGAGTATATAGGGTTTAGGGATAGAGAGAGTGTAGGAGTAGAGAGGGAGTAGGAGTAGAAAAGGAGTACGAGTAGAGAGGGTTTAGGGGTAGAGAGGGTTTAGGAGTTTAGAGGCAGTAGGAGTAGAGAGGGTTTAGTGGTAGAGAGGTTGTGGGAGTAGACAGGGTTTTGGAGTAGAGAGGGTTAAGGGTAGATAGGGTGTGGGGGCAGAGGAGGAGTAAGAGTAGAGAAGGATTAAGGGTAGAGAGGGTGTAGGAGTAGAGAGGGTTTAGGGGTAGAGGGGGTGTAGGAGGAGAGGGAGTAGGAGTAGAGAGGGAGTAGGAGTAGAGAGGGAGTGGGATTAGGAAGGGTTTAGGGGTAGAAAGGGTGTAGGAGTAGAGAGGGAGTAGGAGTAGAGAGGGTTTAGGGGTAGGGAAGGGGTAGGAGTGGAGAGGAGGTAGGAGCATAGGGGGTTTAGGGGTAGAGGGCGTAGGAGTAGAGAGGGAGTAAGAGTAGAGAGGGATTTGGAGTAGAGAGGGTTTAGGGGTAGAGAAAGTGAAGGAGTAGAGAGGGAGTAGCAGTAGAGGGTTTAGGGGTAGAGAGGGTGTAGGAGTAAAGAGGGAGTAGAATTAGAGAGGGTTTAGGGGTAGAATGTGTGTATGAGTTGAGAGGGAGTAGGAGTAGAGAGGGCTTAGTGGTAGAGATAGTGTAGGTGTAGAGAGGGAGTTGAAGTATAGAGGGTTTAGGTGCAGAATGGCTTTGGAAGTAGAAAGGGGGTAGGATTAGTGTGTTTAGGAGTAGAAAGGGTGTAGGATAGAGAGGGAGTAGCAGTAGAGAGGGAGTAGGAGTAGAGAGGTAGTAGGAGTAGAGTAGAGAGTGATTAGGAGTAGAAGGGGGAGAAGGAGTAGAGAGGGTTAAGTGTGTAGGAGTAGAGAGGGAGTAGGTGTAGTGAGGGTTTAGAGGTTGTGAGGGTGTAGGAAAAGACAGGGATTAGGAGTAATGAGGAAATAGGGGTAGAGAGGGTGTAGTAGTATAGAAAGAGTACGAGTAGGGAGGGTTTAGGGGTAGAGAGGGTGTAAGAGTAGAGAGACAGTAGGTGTAGAGAGGATTTAGGGGTAGAGAGGGTGTAGGAGTAGAGAGGAAGTAGGAGTAGAGAGGGTTTAGGGGAAGAGAGGGTGTAGGAGTAGAGATGTAGTAGGGGTAGAAAGGGTTTAGGGGGGGAGAGATTGTAGAAATAGAAAGGGATTAGGAGTAGAGAGGGTTTAGGAGTAGAGAGGGTGTAGGAGTAGAGAGGGAATAGCAGTGGACAGGGTTTAGGTGTAGAGATGGTTTAGTGGTAGAGAGAGTGTAGGAGTAGAGAGGGGTTAGTGGTAGAGGGGGTGTAGAAGTAGAGAGGGTGTAGGTGTAGAGAGGGAGTAGGGGTAGAGAGGTAGTAGGAGGGGGGTTAGAGAGAGTGTAGGAGGAGAGTTTAGGGATAACGAGAGTGCAGGATTAGAGAAGGAGTAAAAGTAGAGTGGTTTTAGGAGTAGAGAGGGTGTAGGAATAGAGATGGAGTTGGAGTAAAGAGGAAATAGGGGTAGAGAGAGTGTAGGATTAGAGAGGGAGTTTGAGTAGAGTGGGTTTAGGAGTAGAGATGGTGTAGGAGTAGAGAGGGAGTAGGAGTAGAGAGGGTTTACGGGTAGAGAGTGTGTAGGAATATTGAGGGAGTAGGAGTAAACAGGAAACAGGGGTAGAAAGGGTGTAGGAGTAGAGAGGGAGTAGGAGTTGAGGGTTAAGAAGTAGAGAGTGTGGGGTAGTAAGCGGAGGGTAGTTGAGGGGTATTGAGGGAGTAGGAGTAAAGAGGAAATAGGGATAGAGAGGGTGTAGGAGTAGAAAGGTTTTAGGGGTGGAGAGATTGTAGGAATAGAGGGATAGGAGTAGAGAGGGTATAGGGGTAGAGAGAGTGTAGGAGTAGAGAGGGGGTAGGAGTAGAAAGGGTTTAGTGGTAGAGAGGGTGTAGGAGTAGAGGGAGTAGGAGTAGAGAGGGTTTAGGGGTAGAGAGTGTGTAGGAGCAGAGAGGGTGTAGGAGTAGAGAGGGTGTAGGAGTAGAGAGGGAGTAGGAGTAGAGAGGGTTTAGGGTAGATAGGGTGTAGGAGTAGAGAGGGTTTAGGTGTTGAATGGGTGTAGAAGTAGAAAGGGGGTAGGAGTAGAGAGAGTTGCTTACAAAACAGAGAGGTTGTAGATGTAGAGACGGTGTAGGGGTAGAGAGGGTGTACAAGTAGAAAGGGAGTAGGAGTAGAGAGGGTTTAGGGGTGGAGGGGGTGTAGAAGTAGAGAGGGAGTAGGAGTAGAGAGGGTTTAGGGGTAGAGAGGGTGTAGGAGTAGAGAGGGTACGGAAGTAGAGAGGGTTTAAGGGTTGAGAGGGCGTAGGAGTAGAGAGGGAGTAGGAGTGGAGAGGGTTAAGTGGTACAGAGGGCGTAGGAGTATAGGGAGTAGGAGTAGAGAGGGTTTAGTGGTAGAGAGGGTGTAGGAGTAAAGAGGGAGTAGGAGTAGAGAGGGTTTAGGGGTAGAGGGTGTAGGAGTAGAGAGGGAGTAGTATTAGAGGATGTGTAGGGGTAGTCAGGGGGTGTAGGGGTAGAGAGGGAGTAGGATTAGAGGGTGTGTAGGAGTAGAGGGGGTGTAGTAGTAGAGAGGGTTTAGGGGTAGAGAGGGAGTAGGAGTAGAAAAAGAGTAGGAGTAGACAGGGTTTAGGGGTAGAGAAGGTGTAGAAATAGAGAGGGAGTAGGAGTAGAGATAAGTGGTAGAGTGTGTGTAGGGTGTAGCTCATCTCACCTTATATCACTTGCCTCACCAATACATAAAATACATAAATACATAAAATAGGAGTAGTCACATAAAATACCTTAAATACCTAAAATGCATAAAAAACATAAAAGACATAAAATACATAAAATAATACATAAAAACATAAAATACATAAAATAGATAAAATACACAAAAAATGTCTCTCTTTACACAAAAAATGTAAGGACATAAAAGACCTTGAATACATAAAAGACATAAAATACATAAAATAATACATAAAAAACAAAATACATAAAATAGATAAAAATACACAAAAAATATCTTGATTTAAACAAAATGTCTTGCTTTACACAAAAAATGTCTTGCTTTACACAAAAATACATGAAAGGGGTGGTGGGGGTGGAGGAGGAGGGAGGGTGTAGTTCACCTCACCTTTTATCACTGGCCTCACCAATACATTTAAAAAAATAGATTTACACAAAAAATGTCTTGCTTTACACAAAAAAGTCTTGCTTTACACAAAAAAGTCTTGCTTTACACAAAAAAGTCTTGCTTTACACAAAAAAGTCTTGCTTTACACAAAAAAGTCTTGCTTTACACAAAAAAGTCTTGCTTTACACAAAAAAGTCTTGCTTTACACAAAAAAGTCTTGCTTTACACAAAAAAGTCTTGCTTTACACAAAAAAGTCTTGCTTTACACAAAAAAGTCTTGCTTTACACAAAAAAGTCTTGCTTTACACAAAAAAGTCTTGCATTACACAAAAAAGTCTTGCTTTACACAAAAAAGTCTTGCTTTACACAAAAAAGTCTTGCTTTACACAAAAAAGTCTTGCTTTACACAAAAAAGTCTTGCTTTACACAAAAAAGTCTTGCTTTACACAAAAAAAGTCTTGCTTTACACAAAAAAGTCTTGCTTTACACAAAAAAGTCTTGCTTTACACAAAAAAGTCTTGCTTTACACAAAAAAGTGTCTTGCTTTACACAAAAAAGTGTCTTGCTTTACACAAAAAATGTCTTGCTCTACACAAAAAATTGTCTTGCTCTACACAAAAAATTGTCTTGCTTTACAAAAAAAATTGTCTTGCTTTACACAAAAAATGTTTTGCTTTACTCAAAAAGTGTCCTTTACATAAAAAAGTGTCTTGCTTTACACAAAAAGTGTCTTGCTTTACACAAAAAATGTCTTGCTTTACACAAAAAATGTCTTGCTTTACACAAAAAATGTCTTGCTTTACACAAAAATGTCTTGCTTTACACAAAAAAATTTCTTGCTTTACACAAAAAATGTCTTGCTTTACACACAAAATGTCTTGCTTTACACAAAAAAGTCTTGTCTTACACAAACATGTCTTGCTTTACACAAAAAATGTCTTGCATCATACATAAAAATGTCTTGTTTTACACAAAAAAGTCTTGCTTTACACAAAAAAATGTCTTGCTTTACACAAAAATGTCTTGCTTTACACAAAAAAGTCTTGCTTTACACAAAAAAGTCTTGCTTTACACAAAAAAGTCTTGCTTTACACAAAAAAGTCTTGCTTTACACAAAAAATGTCTTGCTTTACACAAAAATGTTTTGCTTTACACAAAAAGTCTTGCTTTACACAAAAAAGTCTTGCTTTACACAAAAAAGTCTTGCTTTACACAAAAAAGTCTTGCATTACACAAAAAAGTCTGGCTTTACACAAAAAACTCTTGCTTTACACAAAAAAGTCTTGCTCTACCCAAAAAAATTGTCTTGCTTTACACAAAAAAGTCTTGCTTTACACAAAAAAGTCTTGCTTTACACAAAAAAGTCTTGCTTTACACAAAAAAGTCTTGCTTTACACAAAAAAGTCTTGCTTTACACAAAAAAGTCTTGCTCTACACAAAAAAATTGTCTTGCTTTACACAAAAAAATTGTCTTGCTTTACACAAAAAATGTTTTGCTTTACACAAAAAGTGTCCTCCTTTACATAAAAAAGTGTCTTGCTTTACACAAAAAAGTGTCTTGCTTTACACAAAAAAGTGTCTTGCTTTACACAGAAAAGTGTCTTGCTTTACACAAAAAAGTGTCTTGCTTTACACCAAAATGTGTCTTGCCTTACAAAAAAAGTGTCTTGCTCTACACAAAAAAGTGTCTTGCTCTACACAAAAAAGTGTCTTCCTTTACACAAAAAAGTGTCTTGCTTTACACAAAAAAGTGTCTTGCTTTACACAAAAAAGTGTCTTGCTTTACACAAAAAAGTGTCTTGCTTTACACAAAAAAGTGCCTTGCTTTACACAAAAAAGTGCCTTGCTTTACACAAAAAAGTGTCTTGCTTTACACAAAAAAGTGTCTTGCTTTACACAAAAAAGTGTCTTGCTTTACACAAAAAAGTGTCTTGCTTTAAACAAAAAAGTGTCTTGCTTTACACAAAAATGTCTTGCTTTACACAAAAAATGTCTTGCTTTACACAAAAAATGTTATTTTTACACAAAAAGGTCTTGCTTTACACAAAAGTCTTGCTTTACAAAAAAAAGTCTTGCTTCACAAAAAATGTCTTGCTTTACACAAAAAATGTCTTGCCTTACACAAAAAATGTCTTGCTTTACACAAAAAATGTCTTGCTTTACACAAAAAGTCTTGCTTTACACAAAAAAGTCTTGCTTTACACAAAAAAGTCTTGCTTTACACAAAAAATGTCTTGCTTTACACAAAAATGTCTTGCTTTACACAAAAAAGTCTTGCTTTACACAAAAAAGTCTTGCTTTACACAAAAAAGTCTTGCTTTACACAAAAAAAATTGCTTTACACAAAAAAAGTCTTGCTTTATACAAAAAATGTGTTGTTTTACCCAAAAAATGTCTTGCTTTACAGGCGTAGGCGTAGAGACGGAGTACGAGTAGAGAGGGTTTAGGGGTAGAGAGGGTTTAGGGGTAGAGAGGGTTTAGGGGTAGAGTGGGTTTAGGGGGAGAGAGGAGGTGGGAGTAGAGAGGGTGTAGGAGTAAAGAGGGAGTTTGACGGCGCTAAATTTAGAAAAAAACTATCTCGTGGTGTGTCCAATATTCTTGTTTTGTGGGTCCTTGAAACCAAATTGAATGACGGAAAACCTCTATCGTCTGTGAACAACGCTAGCCGCTAAACAGTTCAGCCAATTTTCTCCAAAATTGATTTTCTACAATCGATCTCGCTGATGTTGCGGCTTCTTGAATTTGAAACCGACATTTAATTTCTGATAAGTGCTTTACATGAAACCCCTGGGACATTTCCAAAGTTTAAAAAATGGTCTATAGTTTTTTATTATTTTTTGTTGGATAGTGTGAAGGAAGTTGAAGAATATGCATGTCTGCATATTGCATGTCTCAATTTCGTTGAAAACCCTGATTTTTCGAAAATTGCAAAATGTCATAATTTGTTCGAAGCCTTCCTACTACTACAATTATGAAGATAGTGATATTTTCCTTAATTGTTCTCTTCCATAAGTGTTTCTTAAAGATAGATTTGAAAATAACTCCATGTAATTTTTTTCTAAAATATGAGTACTTCGCATAAGTTTGTGTTAAAGTACCGACGTGCTGTTTTAGTGCCATTATTTTACTTCGGTTTCTATTTATTATTAAGAATATGGAATAGGAAATGAGAACCTGATTCTCGTGTTTGTCCAAATGCAAGCTTTGCAGAGTTAAAAGGAAATTTCCTTTTGATTTAGAGCAGACCCATCAAACGACGTTGCTTGACGGGTTTACGTTCTAAACACGATCTTTTAGGGTGCATTGCAAGAACGGCAAATGGTTGATTTTTGCCCAAAACCATGTGTTGAACAATATCATAGAACAAAATCCTATTGCTAAGGCTATTTTTAATTCTTGGCGTTTGACGGTTTCTGAAATAAACTATTCAATTCAGCTAGCCGATTGTTTTGCGTTAACTTTTAAAACAAAAAAAAACCAACTCCACCCCAAAAATTACACAATTAATAAAAAACCAAATTGAAACTTGCTACGGTCCATACCCAATAATACTATATACATCTCCAACAGAAAGTAATATAATAATAATAGTAATAATGAAAATATCACGTCAAAAATACCTGGACACGATAACATAAGTAATAATATATTAAAAAAATTACGTTCAGCTGCAATCTCATAACTCACCAATATATACAACTATTGTTTCAGAAATTCGTACTTCCACGAACAATAGAAAAATGCAACAATTTGGCCATACATTTGCCATAGTATTTGAAAAATAATTCTGGAACGACTAACCCAATTGCTACGAGCCACCGAAGCCATCTCCCGCGAAAAATTCGGTTTCACAAATCTTAATATATATAAATCTCGTGTCACAATGTTTGTCCTCAATGAACTCCTAAACCACTTAACCGATTATAATAAAATTCGCACACCATGTGCAGTTCGATCCAACTTGAAAGATAGTGTAGTTTAAATCTCAAATTATAGTCGCAATTTTAATTTATTGCTAATTTATTACAAATTTGATTGTTGTAATAATTGTAGATAATTGTGACTGTCAAATAATAACAGACAAATAATTAGCAATAAATTAAAATTGCGACTATAATTTGAGATTTAAACTATCCTATCTTTCAAGTTGGATCGAACTGCACATGGTGTGCGAATTTTATTATAATCGGTTAAGTGGTTTAGGAGTCCATTGAGGACAAAAATTGTGACACGAGACGAGATTTATATATATTAAGAATACAACAATCAGCTAGCTGACCCGGCCACGCGTTGCACGCGTTGTGCTGCCACGGAAACAAGGAAAACCACATCCTTCCATTACAGGCATATTCAAAGCTAAGACATTGGGGAGACTTTACACGGTACATCCAAAGCAACGTGAGTGCTTCTATTTACGTTTGTTATTGGTGAATGTTCGACTGGGTTGAGTAAGTAATCAATAGATGGCGCTGCTATGGTAAAAAATCAGCTCCAAGAATCAGGACAGCAGAAGGTCATGCACAAGAATCTCAATAACAGTGTAACGAACGTATTCAAGAGAATATCATAAGAACACTGTGACACGAGATTTATATATATTAAGATTATTTAACCTCCATTTAAAATTATTTTGCACTTATTATTTCAATGTGCTATGATAACATGTTTTTCAGTTCCTCTTTCTAATATTTAAACTATTATTATTATTTTCAGTCAAATGCCACCGAAAAAATCTAACCTCAAAGGGTCACGACGCAAACGTGTTGAAAGAGCTCAGCAATTACCAGAACAAATCGAAACAAGAAATGCAGCTCAAAGAATCAGGACTCCAGAAAGTCGTACACAAGAATCTCAAGAACAGCGTGACGAACGTCTGCAACAGAATATTACGAGAACAAGAGCGGCACGAGAACGAAACATAGCTACAATACGAGGACTAGATCGACAAAGGCAACGGATTTATATATATTAAGATTATTTTACCTCCATTTAAAATTATTTTGCACTTATTATTTCAATGTGCTATGATAACATGTTTTTCAGTTCCTCTTTCTAATATTTAAACTATTATTATTATTATTATTATTATTATTATTATTATTATTATTATTATTATTATTATTTTCAGTCAAATGCCACCGAAAAAATCTAACCTCAACAACGCGAGCAGCAAAGGGTCACGACGCAAACGTGTTGAAAGAGCTCAGCAATTACCAGAACAAATCGAAACAAGAAATGCAGCTCAAAGAATCAGGACTGCAGAAAGTCGTACACAAGAATCTCAAGAACAGCGTGACGAACGTCTGCAACAGAATATTACGAGAACAAGAGCGGCACGAGAACGAAACATAGCTACAATACGAGTACTAGGTCGACAAAGGCAACGGATCAGCCGCTCATTAACACGTGCATCATTCGTTCGGCTTGCCTTTGAATATGCACCAGATATTAACTACTCGGCGCATTCAAAAATTGCTATCGGTGGAATGGATAAAGTATGTCAATATTGTCAGGCATTGAAATTTCGGAATGAAGCAGCCGGCATGTGCTGCGCATCAGGAAAAGTTGTGCTGTCACCTCTACCCGCTCCGCCGGAGCCTTTATTATCCCTTCTTACTGGCAATTCAGATGATTCCAAATTATTTTTGCGTAAGATACGCAAATTTAATTCTTGCTTCCAAATGACGTCATTTGGGGCAACTAAAATTTGCGATCGTGCATCCGATGGACGTAATTTTGAAACTACATTCAAAATTCAAGGCCAGGTGTACCATAAAATCGGATCACTGATGCCAATGCCTGATAACAATCCAAAATTTCTTCAAATTTATTTTATGGGCGATTGTGAAGAGCGCGTGACGACTCGGTGCCTGTATAATTTTATTGAACAAGCAGAGGAAAGAGCAATTGTGATATTATTGGAAAATTTTTTAGAAGATCACAATCAACTAATTCAATTGATCAAAAGAGTTTCGCCACGACTGCAAAATGACAATTATCAAATCGTCATAAAAGCCGACAAAGTACCATTAGGTGAACATGCTGGTAGATTCAACGCTCCAACTGTTGATGAGGTTGCTGTTATCATGGTTGGTGATCCAGTTGACAAAAGATCTATAAAAATTACACGGCGAGACAACACTGTCAGTACGATTTCGGATATTGGGAACGGTAAAATAGAACTGCAACCAAATACGCAATGCAATAAACTACCAGACAATTTTTGCACTGTTGTTCAGGATAAAAATGAATTGATTCAGTGTATTTTCCCGTATATACAGAATAATTATTTGAATCATGAATGGCTTAGTCAACGGGCGATTTTGGCAGCCAAAAACGTTGATGTTGACGAAATTAACTTCCAGATACTACAGTTATTACCAGGCGATATGATGTCTTTTAAATCAATCGATACTGTTGTTGATGAAAATTAAAGTGTAAATTTTCCGATTGAATTTTTAAATTCATTAGATATCCCTGGAATGCCACCACATAATCTTCGATTAAAGATTGGTTCCACTATTATTCTCCTCCGTAATTTGAATCCACCTCAATTATGTAACGGTACGCGTTTGGTCATCAAAAAGATCACCGGAAACATTCTTGAAGCAACCATTTTGGCTGGGAAGTTTAAAGGAAAAGTGGTCCTGCTGCCACGTATTCCGATGATACCATCAGATTCTACCATACCCTTCAAAAGGCTACAGTTTCCAATTCGTTTAGCTTTCGCCATTTCTATAAATAAATCTCAAGGTCAAACAATGTCCCTTTGTGGTTTAGATTTGGAAAATCCATGTTTTTCTCATGGGCAACTATATGTTGCGTGTTCACGTGTTGGGAAACCGTCTAATATATTTGTGTTAGCTAAAGACAGGTTAACCAAAAACATTGTGCACCGATTGGTGTTAAATTAAATTGAATTTGAAAGTATTTATAATTGAATAGTACTTATATTTGTTATACAAATTAAATGGAAATAATAAATCTGATAAATTTTTATTTTGTACCTATTGATTTCTGCTTAATATCAAGTGTAAGAACATTTTAATTAATTGTGTTCAACGTACTTCCCCTTCAAATCTCAATCCAGTGAATTTGTATACCAACATCAATATTTTCGTCTTTATTGGTAAATAATTTCATTGTACTAAAGGGTTATAGTAGTAGAAAGTCAAATAAGGAGATCATATTTTTTTACAAATACCATCTGTGTGAAAAAGCATAGTGGACTCCGTGACTGATGTTCTCTTATTGTTCCTCTTAGATTGTTTACTATAATGTAATATAACAAAAACTTTAGCCACAGCAACGCGTGGCCGGGTCAGCTAGTATATTATATATATTTGAGTAGAGTTGAGTAGTAGAGTAGGAGTAGAGGGTGTAGGATTAGAGAGGGTTTTGGGGTAGAGAGGGTGTAGGAGTAGAGAGGGTTTAGGTGTAGAGAGGGTGTAGGAGTAGAGAGGGAGTACGAGTAGAGTGGGTTTAGGAGGAGAGAGGAGGTAGGAGTAAAGAGGGAGTAGAAGTAGAGCGGGGGTAGGAGTAAAGAGGGAGTAGGAGTAGAGAGGGTGTAGGAGTAGAAAGGGTGTAGGATTAGAGGGTGTAGGAGTAGAGAGGGAATTCGGGTAGAGAGGGTTTAGGGGTAGAGAGGGTTTAGGGGTAGAGAGGGTTTAGGGGTAGAGAGGGTTTAGGGGTAGAGAGGGTTTAGGGGTAGAGAGGGTTTAGGGGTAGAGAGGGTTTAGGGGTAGAGAGGGTTTAGGGGTAGAGGAGGTTTAGGGGTAGAGAGGGTTTAGGGGTAGAGCGGGGGTAGGAGTAGAGAGGGGGTGTAGGAGTAGAGAGGGTGTAGGAGTAGAGAGGGTGTAGGAGTAGAGAGGGTTTAGGGGTAGAGAGGGTTTAGGGGTAGAGAGGGTTTACGGGTAGAGAGGGTTTAGGTGTAGAGAGGGTGTAGGAGTAGAGAGGGAGTACGAGTAGAGAGGGTTTAGGGGTAGAGAGGGTTTAGGGGTAGAGAGGGCTTAGGAGGAGAGAGGAGGTAGGAGTAGAGAGGGTGTAGGAGTAAAGAGGGAGTAGGAGTAGAGCGTGGGTAGGAGTAGAGAGGGGGTGTAGGAGTAGAGAGGGTGTAGGAGTAAAGAGGGTGTAGGAGTAAAGAGGGAGTAGGAGGAGAGCGGGATGAAGCGTGACAACGCGAATGACGGAATAGTATCCACACAAATGGGCCCCAATCTGCGTGCGATCTTTCTTCTTTCTTCCTTAAATTATTGTCGCCCACTCCCACGAGTGGAAGAAACAATCGCGCGCAGTATGTTAAATAAACTTGACACCAAAAACAGTTGCTGATTTGAATTTTATAAACTGAGATTAAATCTGAAATATTTTACATTTTGCCAAATATTTTCTTCAACATGTAATAGCAAGAAGTGAAATATCTTTCCTACCCAACCAAAATCGAAACAATATTAAGCAAAATTAAATTATGATGACTATTTTTTAATACGATTGCTGTAAATTTCTTTGTATTGATTTACTTAGTCCCTTGTTTCACCTAAGTCATTGGCAACTTGTGGTGCACTGGAACGACTATATGAATATGAAGGGCAGAACAATGTCTGTTGGGCTCTGCTAGTTCTAGATATTTGGGAGATCTCTGTTGATATGATTCCAGTACCAAAAAAAGAACCGTATTGACTGGAAGTCAGATCATTGAAACATACTGTCATTTTTGAGTACACTAATGTAGAAAGTTACTCATGGAAAACTTTAGTTTACCTTAAAATTAAAAAAAAAAATTTACCAAATTAAATAACATAATACTCTCCCTCCCTCCAAAAAAGAGGAAAGTATGACTTACCTCATCGTCATCTTCCGGTCGTGTTGGCATGTTGCTAGAGACTATAGGAGCATCTTGAAGTTTCTCCCACATTTTATGAGCTGCCATTCTCTTAGCCAATTTCTTGGATTTCCCAGTCCCTACAAGCATTTCAATCACATTAACAATAATAACTGAAATTCCGAACATATTAAACACATTGCAGATATAAAAGTAATGAATGTAAAAAAATGACCCTGTGGTATTACTTTCTTCAAAAACAAAAAACATACAAAAAGTTATTGAGCAGCATTTCAAATAGATCACTTCAAATTTGCAATGCAACAGGTAATTACAACTAGGCAGGTTCAATGCAAAGGAGCAGCAAAAAGCTTGTAGAAGGATGCAGTCAGCAATATTATACAATAACGCCAAAGTAACCCTTCTTTACAGTAACCATTCCCATTTTCTTGTAGATAAATACTTCATTTCCATCAAGTTAATAATTTTATGCCAATAAGATTATTAAAATTGAAAAGAGACAGCAGATAATTAAGAAATATTTAAAAGGCTCTATACAACAAGAGGCTATCCCACATTTCTTGTGGAATTGAGTTATTAGCATTAAATATGAATTTAAATATTATTCTTTTAGTGTAATATGTTATTTAAATCCAATATGGACTTATATGCCAGTGTACTGTGTATAAAAAAATTTCTGTATATCAGCTTCACAGAAATCTCAGTCGAACATGGGGCTATCCCAAACAGGTTTCAACTGTTTTTGGTATAAAATAAATAAATAAATTCCCAATGTGAATCCGAGCTTCTGTCTTATTACTTAGTAGGTCTATTAACTAGTGAATAGAAATAAAATGTCCTTACGATCATAGTAAATCAATGTGACCAACTGTGTTGTTACAATAACTACTGAGTTTATGGGAGATGAGACTGCTATCCCATGCATAAAACATCAAATAAAAGGAAAAGATTTCCTAAAAACTCAAAAGAAAAAGGTTAGAAAGAAGGCAAGGAATAGCGAAGAAGAATATATTTCTAAAAGACAGAAGTTTGTGCCAGACGAAGTATGCACTGATATTAAATACTGCAAAAGAGAATAGTGTACAATCAAGGTATTTTCAAATGATGAAATAGATACTGTGATTTCTGTAAATTGGTTAATTGTATTTATTACTCAATTTGAATATTTATTTGGGCTAATTATGTATTTTTCTTTCAAAAGAGGGTATTTAATGGACAGAACCAATGCTAATGAAACAAGAACAATTGTTGTAAACCCCAAAAGTGTAATAAGATATTAATATTTTTTTCTCATGTATAAAAAAAGTATTTGACAAAAATTTTATAGATCCACGATTTCTCAGTTATGTAATGAATCTTCTAGTAAAAACCTCAATATCTCAGAACTAGTTTAATAGCCCTTTGTTTTACTGAGCCCTTCACTTGTATCACAAGTGGTAATAAACATTTAAAATTTGAATTCCCAAATTACTTTTCTCAACCACTGCACCAAGAGTTAAAATCTATTTTAAGAAATGGCAACATTAATGTACCATAAATTTAAAAACTGACACAAACTGTCAGGTTTGTGCCAGTTATTTATTTAAAAGGGTTGCTGTGTTTTCTCAGGCTTTGCGCACAGGTTTATTACCTCGTGAAGTAGCGACACACATAAATCATTCTAACTTACTTATTTAAAGTATTTATAGGCAACAGTACAACTGGTGTAGCCTGAATCATTGTTAACACAATTCACAATTGACATATTGTGTGATATTCAATAAATATGTTTTATTAATAGCAAAGGTTAATGAGACAAATAGCATTTGAAGTTACAAAAAACCAAAAGTCTCAGTAGTTGTTTCAATTCCACGTAAGTTTAAATAGACAATAGTAGGATATTGCTTTGTTAATCTATTGGAAGCCCTCTTGAAAGCTTCAATGTTTCGAGGTGTGTCCACAATCTGTAGGTAGATTATTCCGGTTTTCAACAATCCCGTGGCTCAGAAAGTGTTTGTATTGCAGGAGTCTATGCCTAGCAGTGGCGAGTTTGGCATTGTTGCCTTGCAGATGTGAATTATGGGTTCTATGGAACATCACAGGTATACTGTCCGTTCAGAATCTTGTAAGTTTCTATCAATCATATCGCCCCGCTCTCTTCTTGTTATCAACTTTGGAAGCCCAAGTACAGTTAGTAGGTGTTCACAGTTTAAATTTTTAAGGTCTATAGGTGTCGCCCTCCTCAGAATTGTTCAATCAAATTAATGTCTTTGATAAGGTAAGGGTTCTAAATTGTTGAACCGAGCTCAATTATAGGGAGAATGTAAGTTTTGTATTGTATAGTTGTCTATTGTATATTTATACAACCTGTCAATAAATAAATAAACCTACGAAGTTCTCTCTGCTTGAACACAGTACACGCAATAGTAAAGAGCCGTTCATGAGGCAAACCTTCCTCGGTAACCATCTCGTAGCTTGGTGTGGCCATCGCCGAGACATGCACATTTCCTGAAGTGAACCAATCGGGTTCCCAGGAATTTTATCATCATATGGGGACACAATCTCGTTTTTCCTGAAATAAATAAATAATAATAATAATAATAATAATAATAATAATAATAATAATAAAAGTCTTTATTAGTGGTGAGGCACAGACCATTAGACCTAATCTTCCACCTAACCATGTTAAATATTTACATTATTTCATAAACTATGAAGAAGATCGAGGGGGGCAAGAACTTTTGTTTTACTTCTAGGAAAACTAGCGATACGTTGATTTATCTTTATAAAATATATACACAATCATATTTAATATTATGAAACATTTGTAACATCAGTACAACATTTCAGAAATAATTTGTTTCGTTCTTCACGCAAAAACTATGGCATACATATTTGTAGTAATTTTGTTATAAATCAATCACTAAAACACCAATTACCAGACTGCTTAGTATAAGATAAAAAGAAAATTACATAAACAATAAAATAAATGAATAATAGCTGAGAAAATCACATGGAAAAGCTAAAATAATTAAATATCATAAAATCGTAAAAATTTCTTAAATGTAATTATGGCACCGTTCGGCCTTAAGAGGATATGGAATAACTTTCCGGTCCAAAATTATTTTGGGTATTTCATGTTTCAGAAATCTCCCAAACATTTTTTTAAAGTTGGAGTTTAAAATTTGTTGATATCATTCTTACAAGTGTTTTTAAAACAATATTTATAAGTGAAGTCCTCCTTAGGTACTTGCTCCAATACTTTCAGATACTGTTCCACAATGCAGCGCATAAATAAGAAAGACTTAGACCTGCAGAAAGTACACTACGTTGTGAAGCTAACCACCATAAAAAATATGTCAAAAGGACGTAGTTATTGGAAAATGATTATTCTGATGAGGCAAGTTATCGAGCGGGTGTGTTCTTAAGCTTTTGGTGACATTTCCTATGCTACAATCGCATCTTTCAAACTCCACTGTATTCCGATTAAAACGTACGGCGAATTGACTTTTGATCGCCAGAGACGCGATCATCTATCGGGAGCTTCAATATCAAAATAGTAGTTTACCTAACAAGGGCACAAACAATGTGATTCCACGCGCGAGTCAAGTTTGTCGTCCAAACGTCCGAGGACGTCACAGAGACGAGTGCGGAAATCACCTCGGGCAGTATGGGAATTCATAACATTTCTGTTTCCTCTGAAAGTTGTTTGACGTGATTTCACTGTATTTGTAATTATCCTGTTAAAATTGAGGAAAGAACCTACGTTAAAAATACGATAAATTATACTTCTTAAAATCCATTTTTGTATTTTCATGCATTCTTAAATACAAATAAAATGCAATTACTCATTTTTGAATCTCACACAATTGCATTTGCGCAGGGTTAAAATCAAGGAAAACGCGTAAAAGAAAATCACACCATGCCTAGTGGTAAATGAAAGATATCTAGCAGAAAAGGAGCCAAATGAACATTTTGAAATGTAATACACAAAAGCCATATTAATTGTCATTGTTAGGGCCCGGATGTTAACGACCTAAGAGAGTTAGAAATATGGAAGCATTTATGACCTTAACTGACAAACTTTTGGTTGCATTTTCGATAGCTTCACATCTTTCCGCTGATTTAATAACCATTATATTGATAATATACTTTTAAAAACTAGCACATTCACTATTCACCCTTTCTTCTTTAGCGCCCCATGAAGACAATTATACCTGCTAAAGTTATTAAATCAATTTTATACAAGCGGTTGACCTTGGTACAAAAATGAAAATATTGCATTAACACTTCCATCGCATCTGGTGCGTTCTACACTCTCTTTTTGTCCTATATAGCTTACCCTCCCAATTCACCAATAAAGGAAAAACACAACTATATACAATTGTAAGAAATTAGATAACATTTAGGAGATATGAATAATGTCTTTGAGAAGACCATACGCCTAAGTTTTCCTGATCCCTCGCTTCGGTAGTGGTGTGAGGAGTGGGGAGTTAGGTTATTTTGACGAAAGGAATTTTGCATCAAATTTGTAATCCCTTTCTCGATGCAAAATAGTTTCTATTATACGGGAGAGAACATTTCTGGTTATCAGATTTTGCCTACAACGCTCTTTGCTATCATTTATTCTTAACTTAACTAATGTTAGAAAAGAAGTGGAGGTAGGTATTCCTGGGCTCAAGAAAACGTGCGCATGTAATACAAGTATACGAAAATAGAATCAAAAAGATAAAAATATATTTTAAAAAATCATGAAAAAATATGACAAAAAAATAACGGAAATGGACCAAAGGATTTTAAAAAACCAAAATGTACTCACTCCCAGCTGTCAAGGAGACAGAAATATTATTCGGACAATACCTTACCACACTGCAGTGTTACCAGTCGTTCCGAGCTCTTTCCCCACCACTACTACGAAATTTCTCCAAATAACCTCTCCAATGAAACCAAATCCCCCAACTTCAAAACGAAAAATATTCTCCAACTTATGCCAAACATGAGTGGTCCCGGGCGATTCTTTCGCATCGTTTTGTCTTGCATTTAGGCACCCACCAAATACAAAACTGAAAAATGCAAATTACCTTCAGAAATGAAAAATTATTAAGTTACAGAAGAAATGGTCTTAATTGTTTTCATTATAATGTACAATTATGTATATTTAAAAAATTATTTTCTGAGAACTTATATCTTACCTCTGGCCTCGGCCAGAGCGTCCGGGAAGCTATATTAACTCACAACGGAACAACGTGCGATGTAATGTATTCAACCGATACACCGCAGCTTGTGCCAGAACAGCAGCATCAGTGACAGCACATCTACAAATGCAGCCACAACCGACGCAGAGCCACAGGAGGGGTGCAATACCACCTGTCAACAGTAAGATGTAAGTGCGCCAGAGCTGCAGCTTCCATCAACCGTGACCTCGACAAACGCAAAGTGACAGAAAATTTAATAACTGATGAGAACGGTGATGCCAGAGCCGAAGGATGGCAAACAAACACACGCAAACGAAGATAACAAAGTGATGGTAATCAATCAAATAATAAATTACCTACATTAAACAAAAGTGGGATTCTTCTGCAAGATAAATTCGCCCCTCTAATGAATGAAACTCAAAACTAAACTCACACCGAAAATAAGGAAGAGAAGGAAAACGTATTTCTATTATTCCCATGTTTATACCCGGCATAACAAATGTACCAAAATTGACTGATATTCTCATGCAAAATGTGAAACAAAACTTTATTTACAAAAAATACAAAAATGAAATCAAAGTAATGCCAAGGATTACCGTTTAGTAATAAAGTTACTCGACGAAAGAATTGCAGCATATATTACTTTCCACCTTAAACCAGATAGAGCTTTTAGAGATGTACTACGATATAATATTTTTATAATTGATAAAGAAGAAGTAGTTGCAGAATTAAAAAACCTAGGACATACAGTTTCTAACTTGCACAATGTGAGGCACAGTCTAACTAAACGCCCACTCTTTCTTTTCTTCGTAGACCTAGAACCAAGTCCAAAAAATAAAGATATTTACAAAATAGTTAAACTTGTAAGTGCACTCACAAAAATTGAACCTCCTTACAAAAAGAAAACAGCCGTTCAGTGCCATAGATGTCAAGAGTACGGACACACAAGAGTACGGACAAGGGCATACTGCAGAGAAATCACTAAATGCGTGGAATGAGCATTTATGAAAACACTTGGAAGAATATTGGTAGCCGGCGGGCTCAATACATCGAGGGGGAGGAACCTGCTCAAAGCAACAAATAAATTAAATGTTGTGACACTATCAACTGGAGAACCTTCGTACTGGCTAACTGATACGAAGGAAATACCTTATCTAGTTATTTTCATATCAAAAGGAGTAACAGCAGATATCATTGAGAATAAAACAAACTATGACCTAAGCTCCTATCACCCGCCCGTAGAAATGACTGTTTGAACGTTATGAGGACAGTCAATTCCTAAAGTGAGTAGCAAGTTTACCAGTTTACCAGGATAAATTTGGAATTTTACCCAAATACTACCGAATCTCTGATTTCTGTAGTCAGAATCCCTGGTTTGTGAGTCCTTGATACCGAAAAATCAATTGACGGCAAAACGTCCGTCCGACCGTCCGACCGTCCGACCGTCCGACCGTCCGACCGTCCGACCGTCCGACCGTCCGACCGTCCGACCGTCCGACCGTCCGACCGTCCGACCGTCCGACCGTCCGACCGTCCGACCGTTCGACCGTTCGACCGTTCGACCGTTCGACCGTCCGACCGTCCGACCGTCCGACCGTCCGACCGTCCGACCGTCCGACCGTCCGACCGTCCGACCGTCCGTCCGTCCGACCGTCCGACCGTCCGACCGTCCGACCGTCCGACCGTCCGACCGTCCGACCGTCCGACCGTCCGACCGTCCGACCGTCCGACCGTCCGACCGTCCGACCGTCCGACCGTCCGACCGTCCGTCCGTAAACCATACCACATGTTACATAAGATTTTTTCCCAATTGGATATTCCGCGGTCAATGTGGCTCCATCCGAGGCGCCGCGATTTTGAAAAACTTTTTTCAAAATTTGGGGGTGCGTTACGTGAAGCCCCCCGAGCAGTTTCAAAATTTTCTCAAAACGGGTCCAAATTTATTCTTTAAATATCTTGTGATGGTTGTTATGTGTTAACATCGATGAAAAACAGTTACTTTACGTAACCGATACTAATGCGATAAAGTACGTGGAGTTATAGCACCACAAGTTTACTAATACCATTGTTCATGCTGTAATGACGAATGTTACTTTGACACAATTCTCTTGCATTCTCTTGCACACTCTCTTGCATTCTCTTTTGACCACGTATCAGTGCTAAATCGCCCACTGCTAATTAATAATTATTAAATTATCAAATTATTAATTAACGTTAACCCTTGAGCAGTTCTACAAATATAGCGGGGAAACTTATGCATAAAATATCACATTTATTGGGAATACATTTTTTTCTGTAATCTGAAGTGCCTCAAACATATCTTCTATTCGCGGGAGAAATGACTTGCTTGTAGTTTTCACCGTGTAAATTTGCTATCAACACTAGTCTGTTGGTTGTAAGATTGAAAAATAATTAGTAAATTTTAAGACCGTTTTGTACTTAAGGCCCAATGTGGCTCTATAGTTGGAACTCTTTCTGAATTCAGGACTGTCTCACGTGTCCATTAATTTCCAGGCGTGTTAACTGCTTTGATCAGTCCCGTAAGTGAAGAGCATGCTACATGCCGGGATGATACGATGTTACTTCTCTGCCTTCTTTCACTGACACGCGTCTACATGGCCGCTTGCGTGTGATCCACCTCCGGTTATCTTCCCCAAAGGGCACCACCCCAGCTGAGACGAGACGAGCTTGAAGCTCCAGACTGGTCTCCCTGCAGAATCGGCACCATGAAAGCGACTCGGGCGGTTCTTTCCCCACTTGTTCCGGTACGTCATGTGACCTGCTCTGAAGCAATCTGCTTGCGAGAATATTTTTACATTTCAGCGTTGCCGCTCGTCTGACTCATACGAAGTCGTGGGTTCGCGGTGGTGGAAGTTATGAAAAATATATGAAGACGTGTCATCGCTTGTCAGCAAGTGTTAATGTTTTGAGATTTAATTTATCAGCCATGTAGGTGGTACCATGAGCATAGGATGTGCAGTGCCGGCGCTAGGCATAGTTAAGACAGCGATCGCCAGGATCCCCGCAAGTCAACGGGCCCGATGGGCAAAATTAGAACTCTAGGAAATGGTTATTGTAATTTTATAAGTCGCGATACAGTAGTATAATATTTCATAAAATGTTCAATTATTTTTTTCTACCTTAAATAGGTATAGTCATTACTAGGGCTAGGATTTTGATGTCTTACAAACTACATAAATATGCCCTAAAGAGTACATTTATGACCTAAAAATGCCTTAAAAATGCCTTAAAACGTATCCACTTCATTTTACACTGCGATATATTTCTTTCTTGGTTACGCCAATAATTTGCGATGATACAATATTCGGAATAAATTGAATGCAGTAAAACTCAGTATAAGAAATAATCAGTTCACAAAACTGTCTATACCCCTGACATTTATTGAAATCAAAGTAAAAAATGACCAAACAATGATTTCGGGACTAAAAAAATCCTTTTCAAACAAAAAATGTTACAACATGCCCTAACAAAGACATGTCAAACGTCTCAAAGCTCTGCAATGTTGGTACCAAAGACGAAGAGTTTCTCAAGAACAAGAAAAAATACGGAAAATAATCAAAATGCTAGTTACTCATAAGGTAGGATTCTATGAAATTAGAAGACGCTAACATTAAAATAGATTTCAATGAAATTCACATTTCTTGTATCATGCATTTAACAAATGAATGTATTAAAAACTAACTAAACAAACCTTTTTTGCGTTTTAAGCTCACCGTGGAAATTGCATGATTTGAACACTAAATACTTTTACATAAAACTATTATTTAAAAAAGGATTTCCAAAAGCTTTCTCTAGCTTAAACGTAAATTTTGTTATTTGCTGAAATAAAATAACTCAGTTTCTTGATACAATTTTAACATTTTCATTTTTTTTATCGAGGTGGGCTATGTTGAACCATTGCTACGGACCCAAAATTGACTAGCTTTGACACTATGTTTGGCAACAGCGCATCGAACTGTCAGAGTCGCTTATACACTGCCGGTACTGTACATGTTTGGTAGAAGAATACATGCAATATGTGTGTGTAAGGAGAGAGGCAAGGACAAGTATAAAGATGAGGAGGAAAAGAACACTAGTTGTCTATGAGTAGTTCGTTGCAATACTGCTCCGGCAGCCATGGAGAATTACTGATTAGAGCAGCCGGCCGCTAAAATTCTCCCCCAGACCGATTGAATTCGACATCACTATTCAGTTGCTTGCGTCGAAAATCAGCCATCGTCGGGTTTCCAACTCTAGACCATGTCTGTCATTGATGCTGCACAAAATGGTAATGTTGCCACTGAATCTACTCAGCGAGCCTTTTGCAAAAAACACACTGTGTACTCTGCATACCAATTTTGAAGCAATAGTTTACCAATAGTATGAGGATGCTGAGCAGGAAAATAGGGATTGATCTCTCTGCGAGGGAAAGCGAGAGAAATTGAAAATAATTTACAAGCTCAAAAATAAAGAAGTTCATTAATTAATAAAATATAATTTTAATTATCGAATTAACACAAAAGTCACATTCTGCAATTTGTGTAGTATTACAGAAACGTCGGGAAATATATACTATATTGCCCGAGATATATTGAACTCTCGAAATGTGGCCTCATGAAAGAAATTGATCAGAAAAGTTCAAAAATATTCGTGGACGAAAGTGGAGAGGGGACTTTTGGAATTTAAACACTACTTTTGTTGCAGATTTTGATTCTGTGTCAAAATCGGTAAAATATCCGAAAAGAAGTTTCCGGTTTCTGTTAGATCGCGTTATATCAAACGAAAAACAAACATGACTTGGGGGAAAGCACGTTGCATTTCATAAATCTGCGATAAAGTATACCAATAAGAGTTCTGTTCTGGGTCATTCAAACAAGTACATTTAAACAACTTTTTTCGAACTCCTTGGCGTAAGGCAATCTTGAATATTAACACACGGGTACGTTAGAGTGAAACTATGCGCTCATGAAATTGGTATGATTCTACGATCTTCCTGAATCTTCCCGAGTGCTACTTCACACGTGTATTACTGTAATTTCAACATTCGAAACGTTAATCAGGATTAAAACTGTTAAAAAATTAGGCCTTCTTAAAAAAATCTTCGTAATATATTCCAGTTAATGTTTAAAAACTAGTTATTTATGATCATTAACAAATTCAGTAACGAGTGGAGCGTAATCCCCCAGCTTCGTCCGGCCGTTCACCAAGGGCACGAGTGGAGCGTAATCCCCCAGCTTCGTCCTATTACTATTAAATAACCTATTAAATAAAAATAAATTTTCACCGGTATCGCATTTTCTCCGATCAAACCAAAATGGTCGAATATAATAATTATGCCAGTACTTTGTTATGTTCCCAAAGATCCTACGTAAACTTAAATTATGATCCCGATCGGATAATAACATCCCCTCTCCTCCAGCTCGTGACCTTCCAGTGCCACAATGTTTGTATCCGAGTATATTGAAGGTCAGTGCCATTCCGTTTTTTGCCACTACCATTAATAGCAGTCTTGGTGCACGCGTCCACGGGCCCTTACTGGTGGTGGCGCAGTTTCTGCGTGCCTTTCGCAAAGTGCACGTTACGTGGCTTTGATTTTTATAGAGTGTGTTACGGATTTTTGTTCATCCTTTAACTGACCCCCTTAAAAAATGACACGTGTCGAGATAACCATCCCCGTGTGTCGCATGAAAGGCAGATGTGTATGTCTGGAGTTGTTGTTTTTTTTCGTCAATTACGTAATGCTTGGCGAGAAGGGGAGTTGAGGGAGCGTTACGTTAATTGCTTAACATTTGCAGAAATAATTTCACTTATTCAATAACATACAGTTTATATACCACACAGTTAAATTAAATTAAAAATAGAAATAAATGAAAACAATGTTCCAACAAATATAACTTTTTCATTAATGAAATATTGATTGAATCTGTTAATTGTGAAGAAAATATTGAAAATTGATGTGCAGAAAATTCTACCCATTATTTATTTAAATTGGCACCCGTAGTCTCTCGCCCATGTATCGTCCACGATGGCAGTGCATGGATTATTGTTCGAATTTTTCTCACTCAAGCATCCTTCCTCAAAAATTTTCTCCAATTTTACTGATAGGCGCGGTCCTCATTACCAACTAATGCTAACATTAATTATATATAAATTTTCATATTGAACAGAAAGACAAATACAAATATTTTTTACTGCTATATAATATATTTTTATTTTCTGTAAATGAGAGGGGGGATGTCTCAAGCGAAACGAAATTAAGGGGTTCACGCTCGCTTTACAGATGAGTTACAGGAGGGAGGGATATTCAAATTTTTCCAAATTTGCGTTACGTAATTTTTTGACGGCCCATTATATATAATTTGAATTGATCTGTACGTTTAGTATTTTGCATTTTTTTTTCGTTATTTTCCTGATTCTCTCCTGACAATCTCGATCTTGCTGGAAACATATTGTACTTCTAAGTCTATTGTAAGTCTTGGAGAAGGCACTGTCGCGTTCTGTCTCTGATTTGGTACCTGTTTAGTCAGATAGTTCTAAAATGAGAAAGGAAGATAAGAGCCAAGATTTTTCATTTCTTTCATTGATACAGAGAAGCTGTGTGTGCTCACGAGGGACCCCATCACGGAGGACCGTATCTATTGTCTGTGACCTCTCATCTCTTGAGGACAGAGTTGTCTGGGTGAAATAAGATGCGATTTTTCTCAGTGCTGGCGATTACACTAGTAAGAATAAAGAAAACTATAATTGCCGTTTCGCTAACGCCATTCCAAAATTCAAAAAGGGAGTTCACAATAGCTTTTAATAGAGAGCGTCACGAACGAAACAAATTTGTTATGATCATATCGGGTGGTCATGTGCAATCACAAGATGACCAAGAAAAAAATCTGATTCCTTCCATGTAAGTGCTGGTGTAAATTTTAGAATTCGAAAAATAATAATTTAAATTATAAATTTCTTTACAATTCTTCCACTTAAATATTGATTTTTCATGGTTTACGTGCCTTTATGCAACCCATACTTTAGTCAGAATAAACGCCTTTTTGTATACGTATTTTCGAAAAATAAATCTATGAAATTCCGGGTTTTAGTTATGAGTAATGGTTACGTTCTTTGACACAGAAGTACAGAATAATGCCTAAAGGTACTCATTGCAGGCACGGATCCACGGGGAGGGAAATGGGAGAAATCCCCCCCTACTTTATTCAGCAACTATTAATTTTAAACAGTCACGAAATCTTCAAGCAAAAATATTTTTGGATAATTATTAAAACAAATAAAATCATACCACAACATGAGCCGAGTGTAGCCTGTGACATTTTACAAAATCTGTAACAAATTCGACCAAAATATTTTGAATTTCTCTTCCCCAAATTTGTGTCTGTATTCGTTCCTACTCCTTGAGTTAGCAGATTAACCTGCAGTAAACAAGGTTTACACATGCTGCACATAGAGACAGGGCTTTATAACAAATAAAATTGGCTCTGCCTGACAGGGCAGTTTGTGTCTCGTCCTGACGCGGCTGTAGTGGGACCGAACTCACGAAAAGTTAAATGGCAGATACCTTGACGAGGGCTCTCATCTGGATTTCGAAGACAGGCCTCTGTTTACGTCTGGTAGAGCCGTATGAATTGCCCACCCTGGGTCCGCCAATGACAGAATGAGGGCTTCAATTTTCAGAGATAGTTACCAATAACAAACGAAAAAAGTACAGTCCACCAACGCTACAAGTTTAAAAATTACCTAGACATGTAAAAATGATATAAGATTATGCAGACTCCACATTACATTCCGATCTCCACTGATCGAAGTAGTACTAATATTGAAACATTACCGCAGTACACTCTGGGGGCGCACGCGTTCAATTAATATTTATAAATTACGTTATTTACAAATACCCCAATTTGAAGTTTGGCACATTTGAAGGTCATTAAACTGAGAATAAAATATTTTTTCCAAAAAAAGAAAAATACTTTTGCGAAATTTATAAAATTGAGTTTATAAACGAGATTTACTGAATTATTGATATTTAAAAATCAAATCAAACTTTAAATAAACTTAAATAACTGTGTTTGGAGCTTTATTTGAGACTAATTTCAATTCTGTACGATCAATGTGGCAAGAGAAATTAAACTTTTTATTTGTTAGTGCGAGCAGTTTTTCGGAAAATTGCATGCGGCATAAATTCCAAAATAATTTAGTTAAATAATAACCAAAACATTGAAGCCTTATTTAGTTACACTCAGAACACATTCAAGGAGTTCCAATCAATTCCGAAAACAAACTGTTCGATTTGACGTGGAATGACTCTTATTGAAAATAGATATTCTTCGGTCAATAGAAATTTTTTGTCCATAATTAGTTTTTTTATTAAGCTCACGCACATATTTATGAATTTTCAATAGTTTTCGCGCAATATTGGATGCAATATATGCAATTTGACAAAAGAACAAAAACAGGATTTTCTCGAAAACTGCTGCAATTTGTTCTTTATTTTTGGTAGTGATAGTGCTATATGTACTACGTTTATTTCACGTCATTTTGTTATATTCTTTTGTTTTTTCAAAAATGGAAAAGATTTAATTTTTTGACTTTTCTCATGTTAATTTTTCCTAGTGGATATTTGTTAGCACTGCTGTATTTACAAGTACATGTGTTTTAAATGTCATAACGTTTCTCGAAAACTCAAGATTTCCGTATGAAGAGTTCAAAATTCTATATTTTCAGAAACGCTTAGATACCATTTTCTCAAAAATAGCACCAAATTTTTTCTTCGAACTTTGCCAACGGGTAGTGTTAATTATACCATTTATGATGAAAAATTACACAAACGTATTGTTTTTATGACTTATGCCATTAATATGCACATTTCCAGCGATTTGTAAAAACTATCACACTTATGGACTACAGTGATTCAAATGACAAAATTATTTGTCGACAAAATTCTGTGTGAAAAAGAACTTGAAATATCGCTAATAAAGTAACGCTTAAACGTCATTTTCTTGAAAAGTGCTCCAAATTTAAGGAAAATTGTCCACTTTTTAATCTTATTTAATATTCTTAAAATATACTACGGATGTACTATTAGGAAAATGAAAAATTGAGAAAAGTTTTTTTTAATGTGCTTTGCGCGGCGATATACGACAGCTAGCACGACTAAGTGGCAAGCCCGAATAGCTAGCCCAGACCACAGAAAATAGTCAGGGAAGAAATATGGAATGATTTGGCGATGTACAATTTTCCAAGAAAAATATCGTTTTATACTTCTTTACAGATGATTCGAAGTATCTCCCTGTTATAGCATTATTAGTGTGATAATGCATGAAAAGATAATATTGAGATGCGGAAAACATTGAAAACATTAGCTGACGAATCTCAGCCAACCCACTAGAGATGCCCAGCTGCCTAGCAAGCGAAACACATGAGGACATTTTTTATCCACGCCCTGATGACCGCGCGCGGGAGGGTGAGGGGGACTGAATATTTTGCCACATTTCACATTACGACTCTCCATTTCATCCAATTTACACGATTCACATTGTGTTCGATTAAGGAAGCGTTTCGTCATCGCTAGTTTTGTATTTCTAATTCTATTCAGAAGTACGTAAATCGATTAAAAAATTATTTTTAGCTTTTTGGGAAAAGGATGTCGCAGCGAAAAATTTGTCTAAAAACAGACCAAAATATATTCATAGATCTATCTACATGATGACCCTTTTTCAGGTTAATCACAATTTATTTTTGGTAATGTCAGTTCCCCTTTAATAGTTCTACCTCCATAAATTTTTCTTGGAAGGATTTTTTCCAGTACATTTTGCTTCAATCTGATGTGTTAATTTCGCTTCGATTTGACGTATGTATATAATTTTAGGCCTTGCCAGATGACATGAAACGATCCAAGTAGTAAAAGTTCAAGTATAATTGTTTCTTCTGCATAACTTTCTATACAATCAGATACTATACAGAACATCGAAAAAATAAAGTATTGTAATATTAATTTAAAGTTACTGTAATTAATTTAAGTACCGAAAATTAATAAAATGTACTCTTCTCCCCGCTTATATCACAGCTTTTAACTTTTTGACATAAAATGAATTAATAAATAACTGCAAATGAAGTGGTGGACACACTGAATACCCCCCGTGACCCTCGGGGATATTGATACTGTTGTTGCTGTTTCTTGATATAATTTCACCGAATTCAATTGCAGCAATAGTTAGGGATAACCTTAATTATTCTGTTGATGAGAAATTAGTTACAATATATCTTGATCACGAGATACCACCAACATATTGTTGAACAACGATTCTCCTTGAGATATAACAGAACCTAAAAGGTAGTGATTAGGGTGATAAGGTTTCGGTTTCCTTTTCGAGGTTTTCTCAGTTTTGAGCATTTTGTTGCGTTTCAAAATGCCAAAGCATTACGTCAAGGTCAGAGGAAGACTATCGTAATTATTCTGATGAATCCCTAAAAAAGTTTCCCGAGATCAGTAAGAAAATAGCGGGACGAGACACAATATGGAAATATGGCGTTCGGAGCAGTGTTTTGATGAAGCCGAGACTTTGAAACTGACACCAGTTCATGCAGTTCGGCGGGAAAACTGCGATGAACATATGTTCTTGTGTATTTGCCGTGGCGTTCTTTCGTTCACTGAAGAGAGCTTGGAGGCGAATTATGCACAAGTGGAGACGGTTTAAGGAGACCTCTTCAAGGAAGGGGAGTGCCAACCATCACTGGTAGACTTTCAATGAAATGTGTATTAACTTTATGTTATAATAAAGGGAACATACCCATTTTGTAACTCCCCCTCCCCCATTTTTCTTCGATTTTTCCTAATAACGTATTTCATACCCCCTCCCGGCTTTTTGAAGTATTTATCGCTTATTTAATTGATTTTAATATTTCTTGCTTCAAGTAATATTTACGAGTTGCCTATTTGATTTCACTGTTCAGAAATTGCAATGTCAGCCGTTGTATACAATCTAAGGGTCCTGTGCTGCCTATCAGCGCCACTGTTGGTTCGGCCGATTACGCGACAACGTAATAGAGGTTTCCTGTTAAAAACACCGAAACCAATAGTTTGTAAGCTGAATGAAAGGAAGAAGCCTTCATTACATCAGTAACATATCCTATAGCTTGAGTTGTACATCAGAACAGGTTTTGAACAAACTTTTGACCTCCTTTTTCTTTGCAATTAGGGTATTTAAAAAATATTTTAAGAGAATTTTATTTATAATTTCAACAATGTCATCAAGTGCACCGTATGTATGTTCATTTTTCAGTTTTCTTACAAATAGCATTGGTTTACGATATCCTTACAAATGAATTCCGTAGAATTATTAATAATGCGTGTTATTGGGCCCTTGAAACTAAAGAGACCAGGGTATATGACAATTGTCATCAGTGGTGAAAGAACAAACGTGCTAGAAATATGGCACTGATTGATACAAGTTTCAGGCGCTGCCGGTGCAACTTTGCGCGCTGCAGGAAGCGCGGGAGTCATGGAAGGTCGCGATGCGAAACGCCTCCAACACTATTCCTAGTACTCCATTACACTTCAAAATTTGAAAAGAGTTGTGGGTTTCAACCAACGGGTTCTGTAAATATTGTGGTGCATTTGCACTATAAGCCTGGCGAAAATTGGCATACCACTGTAACAAAATCACTTCAAAACATTTTAAATGGATGGCTTAATATTAGAAATTAAAGAATTTTTTATAAAAAATATTGAGAATGTTTGGTGCACTCGCTTTCAACAACCCGACCTTTCTACGGACGACTGGCATCGACATCTCAGGGTTTCGCCAGTCGTCTGAGTGTGAATGTCATGGAGGAGGAAGGTATTTTTCCTACTTTTGTATTGAAAAGAAAGACGAGGTTTCGGCCGGGTGTCTCAACCTTTCTTCAGAAATGCCTTTCGAGAATTGGCATACCACTGTAACAAAATCACTTCAAAACATTTTAAATGGATGGCTTAATATTAGAAATTGAAGAATTTTTTATAAAAAAATATGTATTTAAATATTTGTAAAAAACAGACCTTTAAACTAGAATTAAAACTGAAATATCAATAGCAAAACAGGTCCAAACTGAGGTGAGTTTCTTCATGAAACACTAATGAGACTAAAGGTTTTGCACGAATGATATCTATGAATGTTACTAATTTTCGGTCTTGTGTCATTTTACATTTCTAATTTATTCACATATTTATGTTTTTATGTAAAATGCCCGTTCGCGAAGGTGAGATGGCATGGATGGTATCAGATACTGCAAGCCTTTATGCGAACTACGCATAATATTCTTTTTGAATGTCCAGTTAAAATTCGCCACATCTTTGCATTTGAAAGCCAATTTTACCGGTTTTAGTAAGTGAAATTCAAAAATAAACACTATATTTTTCCTCACTTCGCCAGCTGAAAATAGCTAAGAAGGATCAAAGATAACCGAACGACATGAAATTATCGTTCAAGGCGCACGAAATACTGTTTTCTTACGGCGTAACTCAAGAACCAAAATTCTTACTGAAATGTGGTTGGTCTCTTATTAAAATTTCCAATTACCTTGTCATTTCATCTGCTAGATGTTCATGCTTTTCTTTAATTATAAAGTTTCTCACTTGTGAAAATTTAAGGACGTCAAACTGCAGAAGTAATCGTTTATAATTTATTTCTGCGAAATTAAACGATCAAACTCAATTACAAAATAAATATCGTATTCATAAACGTTCTGGGAATAACGGTTAAAATACTCAATTGTCTAAGATCATCACAATTGAAGCTATCATTGAGTAAACATGTTAAATATTTACAAGTGGAACAGGATGGACGAGCCGAACAAGCCCAAGCCTCGTGAATTGGCAACGCAGTTTGCGGTAGAAAGAGTCTTATGTAAAATGGTACTGGATAGGAAAAGAGGACAATACTCCATAAGGCTCCAATCAAATGTTTGGATACACAATGCATCACACTAACAATCCTGCTGGGAAATGAGCTGGGAATGAGCCAAGAGTAGGTGAATCTGATTTTTTTTTTCACAGATCTCTAAAAATCCGTTCTCCCGAAAATTATATCCAACACAAAATTAAAGTAGACAAAATTTACTCCTATAAAGTGTCTAAAAATATTTTATTGTGCAGATAACATTTTAATATGGTAGTATCGAAAATCCTAGGGTTAAATTAGGCCTCCTTTTAATTATCTTTATCATCATCATCATCAATAAATCATACATATTTAATGTATGGAAGTAATTTTTCTTTCATTAAACATTTGTCAACAATCTACATTTGCCTATTTTGCAAAAAACCTTAAATTTTATGTTATCAAATATTATTTTGTACAGTTGACTGGCGAGTATCCGAGGCCATTTGGTTGGAGTTACCTCACGTATGTAGAACTCCAAGTTCATTTGATAAGATTTGTGTACAACATTTTGCTTGGGATTGCGTACACTGTCAAAATACAAATTACAACCCCAATATAAATGAATTAATCAGGTATACCTCGTTCACAGAGGGGCAACTAAAACAGATTTGCAATGACCAACGACAAACTCAATGTTCGATCAGAAGATTAACTGATTATGCAATGGGAAAATATGAAATTCCCTACAATCGCAGACTGAGTCGAATTATTTGCAATAAAGTATTTAGTTACTTTTCTTATGGCTCGGTTAATCGGGGCTTGCTTAATAGCGTTCAGATTCAGCAATCATTCAGATAATAGATTTCAATGACGATACAGGGCGCCAGGAAAGTCTCTCCGCACTGGACCGATTCAGGGCCTCGTATTAAAAATTTCATTGATGTTGGTAACGAGCAGATCACCAGGGAACAAGTGAAAGACAACTTTCAGAATCTCCTTATTGTGGTGCATAAGCAGTTTACTTTTTACAAGCTGCAGCTTGTGCTAGGAACATAATTTCTGTTGATGGCAGTCTCACCAGCAAGGTGCCACTGTGGAGAAATGTTCCTAGCGCGCTGTACTATAGTACGAACAGTTCCTTGCATTGAAAAAAATGTAATTTCATAAACCTCCTTTCTCATTTGATGATCCAGGAGAATATACAGAGTAGATAGCCGAGGGTGACTCTACCCTTGTGCGACGCGTAGTTCACCAAGCCAACCGAGTAGTTGACAATATTGTAATTATAGCCTAGGTAGAATAAATTAGTCTATCTTATTAATGATATTAGCACTATCACAAACAATTTTCTGACAAACCAGGGAGAGGCAAGTGGCGACCAAAAACAATTCCTCCTTAAAATTTATTATTTTAATAATTAAAGTTTGTTCCCGAAAAATATTTTCATTCAAGGGTTGGGTGGTTGGGACGCCACCTCATCTGTGTCCACCTCATCCTCCATTAATATTTCAATATATCATATCCGTCACGTCTCGTGGCAGTCAATTGTCAAGAGGACCGCCAAGTAGCATCTCGGCGTACACGCCTACTACGCGCCCCTGCGTCACTACTCAGCGGCAAGAATTTGGAAGGAATTAGGATTGGGGTAGGGTATAGGACATTTAATAAGGGTTGGACTAGCCCCTGTGAAGCATGCAAACTCGTTTTGTCGTAACAAATTTCACACGAGGTTCTATGGGGTTTCTACGGGAATAGATTCTGGAAACTCAATGGTTAAAGGCAATCGACTTCGCTACTGAGCCACGAGAGAACTTTCTCTTGAATTTCTTTTCAGTGAGGGGCGATGTTTGAAATTTCTTCACGAACAGTGTGCACAAAGAAAGAACAATTATTGTGTGTGTGTGTGAAGAAAATGTAAAGGTTTGGCATAATGTGCATTGAAATTTATGCATTTTACGGACTCAAGATCGTTTTATATTAGGGCCGATGGCCGGAGCCTGTACAACCTTGACAGGCGTAGCGAAGTGTCAACGGAGTCCTAATTTTTCCTTCTTGGGGCCTTTTTCCTGCTTCCCGGGATGTTGATTTCGACTATCCACGCCGCGTACCCACCGTGTCCCTCATGGGGACACAAACCTTTTACAATAGCTACACTGCAGGCTCCTAGGTCAGTGGACAGCTGACTCACAAGGCCTTCCACGACAACACGTACAAGGAACAAACAACCATGCGCACGGCGAGACTCGAACCCCCGACCCTTAAGACCGAAACGCTGAGTCGGCATACGCTCTAGCGACCTCGGCCATCCAGGTGAGTCCTAAATTACACAGATATTAATTAATAAGATGCAATTTCCTTCTCGTGGTCTCAGTTTAGTTATCCACGTTTTTGCGTTAGCGGGTCTATTTAATGTAATTTAGCAATTTTTTTTATCGACAAATAGAGCAAAAAATTGTTGTAAGGGAAATAAAATCTGCGCATGTTTTCTTAACCTATCCAGTAGTTGATTTCTTTATGAAGATACCAGCAAGCATGTTTGACAATATTTAGGGAGTACAAATTTTCGTTGCCAAGTAATAGTCCACACATTTGCATTGGCAAATAAAATGCAGATTCGATTTTATTGTTTTTCTATCATCCCCAAACCACCTCTTCCTGGAGAAAAAAATACTTGTTTACAGGGGTATTTGGTATTTGAAGTTGATAATGAGAAACGAGCGGAGGAACTGGAGGGGCAGAGGGTTAGGGTAGTGGAAGAAAGGGGTGGGATGGGCAGTAAAAGAGAGGGCGGGGAGAAGAGGGGGAGGGGAAGAAGAAGAAGATAAGACGGGGAGTGGGAAGAGAGGACGGAGAATTGGAGGAAAAAGGGGTCTCCGTAGGCCCTCCCTCTAAAATTACGAAAATCATTTTTAAATAAATGAATAATAACTAAAGTACGATTTCTTCACGGTTCGTTTCAGTTGGAGACATATCGAATCATAGGAAAGAATCTTTATTTATTTAGCATATCGAAAACCACATTGAACACTTACGCATATAAATTACCTCTTTCTTACTTCTCTTCCACTCGAAGCTAAAACATAACTCATTCTACTTGACCAACCTCTTAGGACATTTTCACATTGTACAAGCAAATCCGGACGCCATCAATTCATGCTTTTGAATCCACTTCATCGTGTCCAACACCCCTTTCAGCACCATGTATGAGGACATTTACTCTCATCGTAACACGAGCATTCAACTATCACAAATCAAAAGAATGAGAAGAGCACAAGAAACTTGACTGTTCGACAGAAACCTAGCTAATCCGTTTGACAGGAACCCCGACCTACCCAAAAAATAAAACTGCAAAGTTACCGCTGTGTAACTTCTGATTCTACCGACAATAGTGATGACCAGGGAATAATTTTAAGGTGCGGCACCTTCTCAAAAATATAGCAGTTTTCATACTGAAAAGTTTAATATTTGTATTTGGGGATGAAATGAAGTGAAATAAACACCATTTGCAGCACCTTCTTGCACAGTTTCGTGAGATTACCACGGTTTTCCAACTTTTCCCTGTTTTTGGTGCTTCAGCGCCTTTTTCATTATTCTTTTCTGAGTTTTTAAGCAATTGGATAGCAAAATGTATTTTTTCTCTTCTTGAACAGCTTTTAAAAATATAATTTAATCAGAAGTCAACAATATTAAATTAATATTAAAATATCTTTACGTAAACCACCAGAAATATATATGCCAGCAACAACGGTCTGTCGATCCGGATCGCGTTTCGAATCCCGCATCGCGCATGTATGTATTTGTTAATTTTAAAAAATGTCAATCTGCAACTGTAAAGTCAAATTAAAATTTCAATAGTGTTGCTGCAACAGTAACTCTTTCCCCACTGGATTTAAAATACTGCCCAGGCAGACAAATCAGGACATTTAAATGGGAGTGCACTTGCATCTGATCTGAGGAAAATGTTTTCCCTTTCCATCGTGTCGCCGTGTAACTAAAAGAAGACTGGCAGCGCTAGTGGATTTGGAGGGGAAAGGAGAGGGGAGTCAGGGGAAGTTGCCTCTTCCGCAAGAGCACCGAGGTTCTCACACCGGCAAGTGCTCCTGCGGGTGCAGTTTGGCCGGATTGCAGGGAGGTAAATTCTACTTCGCGATCTGAGGGAGAAATGAGTTCAGTCAGTACTGGCAATTGTTTAACTTTTTTCTATCTAATACAGTGTTGGATAAAGCAATATGAATCACATCTTATGGACTTACTACAGTTTTTTTTTCAGCAGCTACTACAAACTTTACTACTACAAACCTTACTACAGTTTTTTTCAGCAGCACATTTTTGTATGTATTTTCAGAACCTTATTATCCCTTTCACGACCATAATTTGTAACTCAATATACTTTCCCTAGTGATTAAGCTCCGACTAAGTACTAGGACGTGGAATGACTTAACGAAGAAAGCAACAATCACGAAACATCAGCATTAATTTAGTAGTTTCATTTTTTAAATTTATTTAGATCGCCCATACCTTGCTTGTTAGAATTGTGTATCATGTTATGTATATTGCTCACTACCTCGTCCTCCGAAAGAATCCCCTCAAACCTGCCTGACTACCCCTCGTCCCCTCCACCGTGTATGACCCCTTCGCCAGCGCAGCGAAGTGCCCTTTTGAACGTCTTCCTTAGGTTGTACGGTGTTCTCTCTTTCAGCCAAATGACCTAACGAAGGAAGTAACCAATCGCGAAGCTTTAAAATTATTGTAGTCCTTTGAATTTTATAGTTTATTTCGATTGCCTAAACTTTGCGTATTATAATTACGTACAATTATCCTTACATTTCTCTTACATACTACCCCTGCTCACCGAAAGATTTCCGTCAAAATCCAGTAACTTACCCTCGTCCTTCCACCATGTATTTCTCCCTTGCCTGAGCGGCGAGAAGTTCGGTGTTCTCTCTTTCAGCCAAATGACCTAACGAAGGAAGTAACCAATCGCGAAGCTTTAAAATTATTGTAGTCCTTTGAGTTTTATAGTTTATTTCGATTGCCTAAACTTTGCGTATTATAATTACGTACAATTATCCTTACATTTCTCTTACATACTACCCCTGCTCACCGAAAGATTTCCGTCAAAATCCAGTAACTTACCCTCGTCCTTCCACCATGTATTTCTCCCTTGCCTGAGCGGCGAGAAGTGCTGGTTTAGTAGACTAAGTTGTACAACATACTCCACTTCAGCTAGTATAAAATTATACAATACAAATGGCAAGCAATTCATATTATGCATTCATATTAAAATAGATCATTTTCTTCTTTGATGATCAGTGTAGTCTTCGATTGATTAATTATTCAGTACCAACATCCCTTCATGTGGGACACAAATGATACGAGCCCATGTTTTAATTTATTTAATTTGATATTTTATTGTACAATATTAAATTTTATGACTAATATTTGTAATTTACAAGCTAATTTTGTTGACATGTTCAATGTTTCAATATTGAACATGTAAAAATTTGTACCTACAGAGGCTTCCCAATTAAGCCATGCTTATGTCCCCTGCAAATAATTATTAATCTGGCTCTGGATATTATTTGTTAATAGATACAGTTTGCAATAAATATAACAATTCCTAGCAAGTTGGTAATGCGCAGCTCGAAGCGAAAAGAAAAAAATCTCTCCTAATAAGGTCATGAGCTGTTGAGTCGCTTGTGGCGAGTCTTCAAGGATGCAATGGTTTATATTTTGCTTCTCTGATAGGGAAGTTTTCTAAGCAAGCCACTGCACTGTTCAGTCCAACTATGCTTTCTTTGTTCTCGAGCACAGCTAAGCATTTTGAATGCACCTAAATTTGTGCGTGATGGATACATATAACTTTTTTAAATGAACTTTGTTACCGGTTTAATTCTTTTGTCAGTAATATATTTTTGCCAAACATCTATTTTCAATTTGTTTTCTACAGAACTCTAGTAAATCATTATGAAGCAACAAAAACAATTATTAAAAATAATGCTAGAGGCAAAACGTTTACAAAGTTTACTTAACAACTTTTACTAAGTTTAAGTTCACTTAGATTATGCGCAATTAGATTACAAGCTGCGCAGTATTCGAATAGTATGGAAAACAATAATCCACATAGCACGGAAACGAACCATTCCATTTAAAAATCACTGCCTTTTACTAGCCAAGCGCTCCATAACGTCGCTTATTATCAGAAAACCCTTACAGAACTCTATACAGAGACAGAACAATACAGAAATACAGTGAGTGAAGGAGAGTGTAGAAAATTATTGGCGTGATTACATAGTGATGGTACAATTTAGAACTTTTAATTTTTTTAAAAAATATTCGCATTTTGAATACAAGGCTTTTAATTCAGTGCCTTTAATAGCACTTTAAAAAATAAAAATTTAGTATTTCGTAGCATTTGTTCAATATAGAAAATAAGAAAAACTAATATTTCGCCATTTGAGACCTTCAACAAATATTTAACGAAATAATTTAAATCCTGCAAATCAATTATTCCTGACGTATAAAACTACATGCTTAACGTGAAAACGATCACAATGATCGCAGTGCGAGCCAATGGCCTAGACACAGGCCAACATATGATAACCTTCAATGATTCGAGCGTGAATCGTTTCGGAAGTAATAATACCTATAAAAGATAGGAAGCAGGTATCGGGTATATGGGTCAGCTATGGAAGGTATAATTTCCGTTGCATGGAAAAGTTATCAAACTTTCAATACAAGTTTATATTTGTTGGACAACCAGGGCGACGATACAATACAAAATAGCAACAATAATACCCGATGTCCTGAAAGTGAATAAATAATTAATGGCTCTTTCGCCGCATACAAAATTCAACAATCGTACAGAATTACAAATAGAGCAAATAATTGCTCACTACAAAAATGAAGAGCTTCCGATTTTCGGAATAGCTCACACCAGTACAATATTCAATTTTATACAGAATATTACAGCGTAGAGGGCGCCGAAATACAAAGTTGACAAAGCTGCCAGTTAGCAAGTTTTCAGAAAAAAATAAAAAAGAGTAAATGCTGTGTATCAAATTCAAATACACAATTAGAGTGAAGTACAACAAATCAAGACAGAGCCCTTTGAAATCGGGAATGTCACACAAATCTGGCACAAATACAAAATGTTTGAACTAAGTCATAAGCGACACGCATATGCGAATCCAAGGTAGAAGTTTACAAATAATTTCTGGTACAATATAATGGTCTTCTATGTACAATTAAAAAATCATTTAATCGATTAGCCAAATTTTTAATATATAACGTGGCAGTGATCCACGGTGAGAACAAAAAAATGGGTCTATTACGAGATATAATACATAGATTTAACGTAGTTGAAGACTGCGGGTCTGTCAATGGTAGCGGAGCGCGGAGCGAACTTTTCTCTTGTTTATATAGTCTAATTTCTACAGCAGATTCATTTTACATGTAATGCCCTCTGTTGAAGCTGCTTGAATAACATAGTGACAAATAAATACTAGAAACTATCGATTGTGAGAGCAACAGCCCTGCTATCCGGGCGCAAATGGCCATACCAGACCTATACTGAAACATTTAGATGAAAACTAATGAGTTTTAATACAAGACAGCCAGAGAGCCAATGTTGCGAATAAAATCTGGGATATATCATGATTTAGGAATGATTGTTGACTGTTTCAAACAAGCCAGAAATCGCACAGAGCTTGTAGTTTAATTACAAAAAATAATTTAAAAGAGGGATGAATAATGAATAAGTTCCAACCAGGTTGAAAAATGAAAAGTTCACAATTTAACAGACAAATTATTTCATGATGTTGTGGAAGTCTATTCATTTTTGATGCATACAAATTAACAAAAAAATAAAGATAAGAAATACAACCAAACACCTAAGTTTGGCCACACTGTGCGTTTGAGAATATGTGTTTGAATATTACCAGAAGGCAAGAATCATGTAAACCCAACATTCAGATTTTTTATCTCAAATTTTAGACAAAAAATATATATTATATTGAAGTACCACATATTTCAGCTTAGAAACACCCTTTTTTTACTTGGTAGTCTGTATAATACAAATAAAAGACATCTGAGTGGTACAATAATTTTTCAGATGGAAATAAATATTATAAACCTAAATCAGAATTTTTCAGGCTTAAATATGACATCAGTGTCTCATATGTGTACGATAGCAACAAATTATAAAGATTTATGCGTTCTATGCTGGGTGCTAGAAGAGAAGTGTATTCTGGAGGTTATAGTATATCCTGGTGACATAACTGCTTGGTTAGTTGTAGTGGAGTGAGTTGAATTTAGTGAGGTTGGTTAGGTTTGTCATATTGCAAGTTCAGAATGCCCTATTTCCAATTCAGAATCTTCTCTTTCCTGTGTAAATAATTTACAGCCTTAATATTTCTTATATATAACTATATTTATTTTATTTCTGTTGAAAATGGTTGCATATACCTGAAATATGTGCTGAGCCCATTTATTATATAATTTTTGTGCATATAAAGGTATGGATATTTTTTATACATCTTTAATTTTGTTTTGAGCATTTGATAATATTCCGATGACTATTCTATTCAGTACAGTGTTGCCACAATTAATTTGTCTGCAAAAATTTATTTTTTGGTAATTTTTAGGCCCAATAAATGAATATAACTTTTTCTACTCGTGATTAAATTTTCCTGCACAAAATATTGACATTATTTTTTTTTTTTGGACATGGATTTGTTTAGTAATTGATTCTGTGTTTATCAATATTGTTCGTTTACATTATAAATCAGTGTTTGTATATTATTTTGAACTTTGGGGAAGAGTGTTTTAAATATAATTGCCAAATGGAAATTTATTTTTGTAATTAAAAGTACAAGCTTTGTGTGGGTTCTACATAAATATATGTGTTTAGTAATCATATCTAATTTGTTATATACCTCACATTTTGTTTACAATATTGCCTATCTATTTATTTTCTATCAACATTGAATACTTTCATGTCTATTGCTATAAGAACTGTACATAGCATTACTTTTTCGCCTTTAGTAATAGATATGTAATAATTGTTATATTAAATATATAATTTCATGTTTTAAAAAATGACACTGGGCATTTTCAAAAATTAAAATTTCTTCTCTAAAACACTTTACATTTCCATCCAAACATCATTTCTTCTTTTCTTAAGATGGGTCATCAAATTGAATATCTGGGGAAGACAGTTTCTTAGGTGTATTGAAACCAACCTCTCTATGGTTAAAAACACTAAATAAAAATTAGGTCTAGAAGTGCTGTTTGCCTAATTGTAGGGAGATGTGGGTGTACAGTGAAGAGTGAAGAAATATCTTGTAGTGTTTTGTATGTCTTTTACCTGTACCGGTAATATTTTTATCAACAGTATTTCGGTGGAACACTTAAATAACAAGTTCAGAAACATAGCTTTCTAAAACGTAAAGGCCTTTTTTTAAATTTTTATTATGACCACAAAAAGGAAAAAACTAGGAGTTAAAGTATTATTAAATATACTTGATTTTTTTTAAAGGAGTGTTGTCAATTGTTACCAGATATCTGTTGTTAATATTAAAAAAATATTTATTGAACTTTTTTTCCCCATAAATTGCATTAGTATATATATTTACTATATTTGTTTGATACTATAATAGTACTACAGAGGTATAATTTTTTTCGTTTTTGAAAAATAAGTACCTATTATTAACACCTACTTCTCCATGAATGGAATAATAGGAATAGGGGGCTGGGGTTTCACAATCAAGAAATCTTGCTGGTGTTGAGGGAGTTAGTGTGGAAGTACGAAAACTAACGCTAAACAGAATGAACCAATTTATTTAATTAACTAATGTAAAATAGGTTTATATATAGTAAAAAAAAAACACGCTACTTAACAATACATCATGAATTAATTTAAAAATTCAACCAAATTTAAAATTATAGAAAGAATATCATTTGACAAGTGAATACAATCACAATACGTAAGCACACCATAAAAAAGGATAAAAAGAAGTACGGATGGAAATGTAAAATGTATAAGGGAAGAAATTTTAATTTTTAAAAATGCCACGTGTAATTTTTGAAACCATGAAATTATATAATTATTATAAAAGTTAATACAAAGGCAAAAACGCATTGCCACTTACCAGAATGTCACTCAGAGGTGATAGCAAGTAATTGTTTTTCAAAAGTTAAAAACCAAGGAATATGTGTACGATAGCAACGAATTGTAATTATTTATGTATTGTATGCTGCATGCCAGAAGAGAAGTGTATACAACACAAGGCACAGCCTAGTGTCAAAACCGTTTTGTTAGAGGTTGTGGGGTGGAGTCAGATTAAGTGGGGATGGGTTAGTTTTGTCATATTTTAAGTTCAGAATGATATATTTTCCATTCAAAATGTTCCCTTTTCTGTGTAAATGAATTACAGCCTCAATATTCCTTATATCTTATTATATTTTTTTCAATTTCTGTTCAAAATGGTTCAAAACAACTTAAATATGTAATGAGGCCATTTATTATATTATTTTTGTGCATATAAAGGTAGTGGTATTTTTTATTCCTTGTTTATTCTGTTTGAGTCTTTGATAATATTCTCATGACTGTTCTATATTGAAAAGTGTTGACACAATTAATTTGTCTGCAAAAATTTATTGCTTATTTTTTGTAATTTTTTGGGCTGGAAAACTAAATAATATTTTTTCTACTAATGAATTATTTCTCCTGCTCAAAATAAGGGCCTTACATCCATTTTTTTTTGACATGGATTTGTCCAGTAATTGATTCTGTGTTTACCTATATTGTTTATTTACTTTATCAATCACTGTTTGAATTTTATTCTGAGTTTTAGGAATGATTATTTTAAATCAAATTGCCAAATGGTAATTGTTTTTTGCAATCAGAGTACAAGCTTTATGTGTTTTCTAGATAAATATAAGTGATCAGTAATCATTTCTAATTTGTTATATACATTATATTTTGTTTACAACATGGTCTATCTATTTCTTTTGTATCAATATTGAATATTTTCATGTCTACTGCTTTAGAACTGTACTTCAGCCCACCACAGCTAGAGTGCGGGCAGAGGAGATTTGTATACATGTTTTTGGTTAATATGCGAGCTCAGCCCTCGCTTCAGGCGTGTAATTCCCATTTACAGTTTCGTCGCCAATGGCATTATGTCTGTTTAAAAGAGGTTTACAAATCGTGCAGAAACGTAACCGTATCTCTCTATCTGATTTTGCTGTTTCCAAAATTTCTTTTATGTAATTATATAGAAGTATCTCTACCGTCGCTTGTATACGTACTTCCAGGTAGTGTTGCCAGGTCCGATGGACATTCGGCCGCTAGATGGCACGCGTAATTCCGCTAGATTCCGCTAAATTTAAAACTTCTTGCCGCTTACTTCCGCTAAATCAAGATATTTAATTTTACATATAATAACAGTTGTTTTTAATAAATAATATTTATAATATCGAGTAATTGTTTATATAAATAATTTATAAATATTAAATGAATATGTGATACAAAAGTATTAAAAATGAAAATATTTGAAATTTATGAATCAGAACTAGGGTGATAAATATGCCATGTAAGAAATAATATTAATTACGCGTGTAGAATAAATAATTTAAAATTTTTAATTTTATTACATGATAATAAAAATACAAATTCGATATTTACAACTTATTTTAAATATATATAAAATATACAAATATAAGCAATGATTAAATTTTGCAAATGTTTGTGTAATTATATTTATAACTTAAATCTAACTATATAATAGTTTACACAGACGAATCGCAGTAATAACTGAATAATAATATTGATTTTTTGTTACTATTATTTTACATTACTATTCACTACTATTAAGTTCTGAAACAAGCTCGTCTATTATTTGGACTTCATTATTGTCCTCATTTATTTGCTTATTATATTTCGCATTTGAACCTATAAGCCTAAGAACTTCATCTGGAAATCGAAAATTATTACAACATTTTCCATGCCGTTTTAAACTAAATCGAATGTTTAAAACAGCATTCACCATTTCGGTTTCCATACGATTTCTTAGCTTACTTTTCACAATATTCTTATGTCTACTAAAATAATACTTTTTAAATATTAATTTCATAATTTAATATGATAGAATATTAACGCGGATGTAGAAAAAATATTAAAGCATATTACTGCAATATTATTAAAATATTGTTCTTATAGAGACTTGAATTTGCAGGCTGAATATTTATTTATTTATTCACAAACTATTACGCTTAGCATTTCAAAAACTGCACAAAGAAATGTTGCATATTTAAAGAGAACGCGGATAATATTTTCTCCACGTTTGATTGGATATTTGGTGGAGAATCTCCGGCCGCTAGCCAATGAGAAAGGCACCACGCGCCTAGTTGAGGGTTAAGGTAATATGACTCAGATATCAGATTTATGGTTCCAGCGGTATTTGTTTACTTTGGATAATAAGGGACGGAATACTTTACATGTCTCCATTAGTTTTTGGTCATCGAAACAAAAGTTTATAAATGGAAACATATTTCAACCTTGTCGCTAGAAATTTCGCCAATTTGCTTTCATTCCGCTAGATTTTCCGCTAACCGCTAAATCATTATTTCTCGCCGCTAGAACGGTTGAAATTCCGCTAGATCTAGCGGCCAATCCGCTAGACTGGCAACACTGCTTCCAGGAATTCGTTAAATCTGTATAATTTATGAGTTGAAGTGCATCAAGTGACTAAATGAAGTTTTGAAAAAACTCAAAAATGTTCTGCAAAAACAGCTTCAATAATTCCAATTAACGGTAGCACTTAGATGCCATTTTATTCAACTAATTGCGAATTTTTAATAGGAATTGTTATTAAAGAAGGAAATTTACTCTTTTTTAATTTTTCCGTTATTATATTGACGGAATAATAATTGATTTTAAAATGTTCATTATTTCCAATGCAGACTAACAATAAATTCTAATCGATAGGTTCTTTGATAGACATAATTGATAACAGAATTACGAATTTGGCTCTACGAAGGTGTCTTTTCATGTTTAAACGATAGTAAACGATTGTGAACATGATTTTCGTTGAAAAACAATTGGGTCAGAAATTTCGGAAATTGTGTTTTTTGCAGTTTGGCAATCTGAAACATGCATTTTATGACACTTTCGATGGCAATGTGTTTTGTATTTGTTTAGTTCCTTACAGGATCTTGTTCCTCTCGATAAGGCCTTAGAAAGACAAAATTTGATACGTTAGGTTAATACGAAATACCTATGCTGTACCTCGAGAACAGACTTGCCTTTTAGCATCCAGCATAGAACGCATTAATAATTATAATTCCTAGGGCTTTTACTATAGAATGCAACATTTACTTCGTATAACACTGAGTGACTATGGTGAGTGACTTCATTTTCGGCTTAAAATTATTGATATGTAATAATTTTCAAATAATTATGTAATCAATTTTTTTCTCAAATCGTTTATCCCAAAATTACAAATTCCTATAATTTATGATAGGTCTTCAAAGTGTATACCTGGGGAAGACAGAAATAGGAACACTAGGTGTTGTGAATTTCCGCGTTCGAGTAGAGTAAATTTCTTGAACGAGTAGAGTTTTATTAAACATTTACAAATGTAGCATAGTCCGATTATCACGGTTAACTTTAAACGTTGGAAAATTTCAAAATTTGAAATATTTCCGGCTGTTGTCTACAACTCCAAAATTGAAGATAGAGACTTTTTGTTTTCATAAAGTTGGTAACAGATAGACAATTTATCACCAATTTCGTCAGATTCATCATTTTAAAATGTTGGTAGTTTTCGAGCATAATGACGTGTTACGTTAGAGTAATTGTAGTATGTTTTAGCATCTTTGCATGTAATGGGATTAAATAAATATGGGATTTAATACTTGTTAACACCTTTTTCTCTATAAATGGGAATATGGGCATAGAAGACGAGGGGTTTCACAAGCCAGAAATCACTCTGAGGTTAAGAAGCAAAATAGATTTATTTAAATAACAAAATAAACACAAGCTACACTACAAGACTTTATGAATTAATTCAAAAAATCAACCAAAGTTAAAAATGAGAAAGAATATTATTCGACAACTGAACACGATCATAATGATCGCAGCGCGTGCCAATGGCCTAGACACAGGCCAACATATGATAACCTTCAATGATTCGAGCGTGAATCGTTTTCATCGTAATAGTACCTATACAAAATAGGAAGCAGGTATCGGGTATATGGGTCATCTATGGAAGGTATATTTTCCGTTGCATGAAAAGTTATCAAACTTTCAATAAAAGTTTCTATTTATTGGACAACCAGGGCGACGATACAATACAAAATAGCAACAATAATCCCCGATGTCCTGAAAGTGATTAACTAATTAATGGCTCTTTCGCCGCATACAAAATTCAACAAATGTACAGAATTACAAATGCAAAAAATGCAAAAAATTGCTCAGTACAAAAATGACGAGCTTCCGATTTTCGGATTAGCTCACACCAGTACAATATTCAATTTTATACAGAGTACTAGCGGACCCGACAGACTTCGTTCTGTCCAAAAGATTTGTAATGTGACAGTTTTTTGTTCCTACATATTTTATAGTCTGGGCAAAAAATCTCCTGAACAGAACCGTCACCCTGGTGATAGGGCGTTGTGAATAAGAAATATAATTAAATAAAACATATATAAGCATTTAAAAGTAAGTAATCGCTTTATTGTTAATCATGTGAATCATAATTATTAACAAAAAACAGTTTTATTTTCATTGTAGTGCTTTGTGATATACAATGTTTTTTGTTTGATTACCTGGCGCATAGACAAACAAATCTGATGGTTTTCCAACACGGGAACAGGCAACATACAATTGACCATGTGAGAAACATGGGTTTTCCAGATTAATACCACAAACACTTAATGATTGCCCCTGGGACTTGTTTATGGTCATAGCAAAAGCAAGCCGAACTGGAAACTGTAGTCGTTTAAAGTTAAACGGCACATCAGTCGGAATCATTGGGATGCGCGGTATGAGAACGTCTTCTCCTTTATACTTTCCTTTCAGTATAGTTGCTTCTATCACGTTGTTTAGTAATTTTTTTATCGCTAACCGTGTGCCGTTGCAAAGACGTGGTTGGTTGATATTTCGCAACATTATAACTACCGATCCAACCATTAATTGAAGATTGTGAGGTGGCAATCCTGGTAAATCCGGCGAGTTTAAAAATTCTGGTGGATAGTTCACTACATCATCTTGGTTAGTAGCCAAATCAACTGATTTATATATCCTCGATTCGCCTGTAATTTGTTCTTGAATTTTTAAATTTAATTCATTTACATCTATGTTTTTTTGCAGCCAATATAGCTCGTTCGCTCAACCAATCATGGTTTCTGTAATTTTGAGAAACATCTGGAAACACCTTCTGAATAAGTTCATCTTTTGATCGAGTTAACTGACAAAAACTTTGAGGAAAGTTAATGCAGCCAGTCAACATGTCTATAGGAAATTTGCCATTACCAATGTCAATGAGTTGTTTAGAGAATATGTTTCTAGATTGGTCATTTTGCAACTCGACACGCATATTCTTGCTTAAATAAAGTACTCTGACATGTTTCCACAAATTGGAGGACTTTCGACATGCATTGAGTTCATCAGCTGGTGTTGATCGTGGAATCACTGGCAATGTTTGACGAAAATATCCTGCTAATAAAATCATTGCACCACCAAATTGGTTATGATTGCTCCGTAGATCTTTTAAGGTTCTGTCTAAAGCCTCCAAAGATTTTTTATGTGCCATCGTGCATTCATCCCAAACAATTAATTTACATTGCTGCAAGACCTTTGCCATTGCAGAGTTCTTCGAAATGTTGCAGGTCGGAGTTTCATTGCTTTGCATATTTAATGGCAATTTTAATGCTGAATGTGCTGTTCGACCACCGTCAAGCAAAGTTGCAGTGATTCCCGACGAAGGGAGTGCAAGTGCAATTTTATTTTGTGAGCGAATCGTTGCTAATATTAATGAAATCAAGAAAGTTTTTCCTGTACCACCAGGTGCATCTAAGAAGTAAATCCCTCCAGTTTCATCATTTGTTACTTTCATAAGAGTATCAAACACGTACTTATGTTGTTCATTCAACAGTGCAAGATTTGTTTGAATTAATTATTTCAAAGTGTTGAGATCATACAGTTTTTCTCGATTCAACTCTTGGTTAAAAGCATCATGCATTGGACGATTGGGCGCGGCCAGGCCTAATTGAATTAATAGTTTGCTTGACATCATCAAGCACATGTCCTCAATCAATGCTTCATTGTAAATTTCTTCACTGATTTGTATATTTGGATTTCCCATTCTATTTCGTATTTGATACAAAATATCATCACACATATAATCTTTGTACTTGATCCACAAATCAATTGCGTTTGATGGGAAGCATGTAGATATGATTATAGAAAACAATGTTCGTATTTGATGAGCGTTTGATGATATTACAGCATCATTGAGAGTTTGATCCCAATGAGCGTCATTTTCTAGCAATTGCAAACGTTGACAGGCTTCTCTGTAAGATCCACACAATTCACCATCAACAGTTCGTAAATGTTGGAAGGATGTTGGGCCACGTACATTGACTAATAGCAGTCGTAAATAAAAACATTCATCATTGCTTGGATGTACTGAATAAATTCGACCAATGGTGGAATACACATCTGGGTATCCTGGTACTTGTTTTCCTTGTTTCCGTCGTATAAATCTCCTTGAGGATTGATTCCAAGTATAATATTTTGGCATTTCAGAATATAGCAATGTTTGTGCAAAGTCATCGTTTTGGCATGTCTCAAAAAAACTGGTTAATGTAGTAGATGGTGGCTGAGCAGCTCTTTGTACTGCGTTCTGTGCTGTAAAATACACTCTTTGTCCATTTTCTAAATGCACAGCTAAGTGAACAACGGAAGGGTGTCTCTCATGAATAGGAAAAGAAAATATTCGCCATACTGCTTCATTACTACTAACATAGCGGCCCATTTGGTATTGGGTAACTTCATCATTGGAATTCTCTGCACCAATTCCAATCACAGCCATATCACTCCCTTTGGTTACATATTTGCAAATGTATTTAATAGATTTCACTGAATGGCAAGATTCAACGTTGATGTGTGCTTTGAAGGTCTTTGATAAAATGGGTGAATATGGAACAATCCAACGATTATCTATTTCAATATCTTGTTGATTTAATTTGACAATTGTTGATCTTCCATTGTCTGCTGTCGATCGTCGACGATACAGTGGATAACCGTCATTACCAGTAATTGTTTCCGATATTAATGTCCGTGGATATCGTTTTGAACATTTACCATCCATCATACATGGTGAATTTTGATTAAGAGTTCCACAGGGACCATGTATCATATTTTTGATAACTACCTCATGCAATCCAGGATCTACTTGTACATCAGGGATTTCAGCTGATATCACTACATCAACTTCATTTGGCCTTATCTTTTCAACCAACCAAATCAAAATGTGTGCATGTGGCAATCCTCGTTTCTGCCACTCCACAGAATACATCCAGCAGCGTGTCTCACCAAACACATAATGTTTTACGATGAAATCCATTAAAGATTTCAATTTTTGTCTAAAGACTCTGGCTGTAATATCATGACGATCAATGGGTGATTGCCCAGGGAATAACTCCTGCTTGATTTCTATCCAGTGCGGATTGCATGTAAATGTGATGAACAAATCTGCTGTACCATAATGACGAACATACGACATGGCATCTTGAGCATATTCGTGCATATGTCGAGGGCTTCCGATGTATGTTGCTGGAAGAATAGTCATCCGACCAACATTCTGTGCATTTCCATCAGTATTAATCGCATCTCGAAGGTGAATATATTCTTCAGATCGGAGTTTGGTCTGATTCAACCTGATGAATGTTAATCTCTCCGTTTCAATTTTAACATACATGTCAACAATATATTTGTGATATAATCGCCGACATTTCAATATGTGATTGTCTTCATTTTCCCGAATCATTAGGCGGTATGAATAATAGTTCATTGAACTGACTTTTTTGTTAGTTTCAGAACCTGTAAATAGATTTTGTTTTAGTAACATTGAAATATAAAATTAAAATACATAATATAGTGACTGAGATATTAACTAATATTTTAATTGCCTGTAATGGGATTTATCATTTTTATTGAGAAATCATAGCCATCTTCACCTTGCCAAAATATAATGGGATATTGCAGTGCATCATATGAGCGGTGTGTTTCCTTTATACGTTGTAATTGATCATTCCGACGATGTAAAACAATATCACGGGATTCCAAGTTTTCTCCAACTACAACGATAGCAACTTCATCAATAGTTGGTGCATTAAAACATCTTGCATGCTGACCCGCAGGTGTTTTATCAGCTCTGATTACAATTTTGTGATTATCTGATGGCATCAGATCCAGGGCAGTTTTAAACAATATAATCAATTGTGTTCATGAAATAAAGTTTGTAATTGTTCTACAATAGACCTCTTTACTAAATTGTTATGTGCACAACGCAGATTAGTTTCTTGTGATGAATTGCCCATAAAATAAATTTGTAGGAATTTGTAGTTGCTATCTGACACTGGTAACAGTGAACCTGCTCTGTGATATATTTGGCCTTGTATCTGTAAATTTAAAAAAAAATGTTATGTTTGTACCAAACACTATAAAATAAAATAAAATAAATAAACAATGTGTGGTATAAATTTATGGATTGTCAGTGATCAAACTTAAATAATATTTGATCTTTAAAATTATATCTGTCTCCTAATTAGTTGTAACTAATATCTATCATCAAATATATTGGGTTTCAAAATAATAAAAGTGTCGCTAAAAATGAATCACCAAATAATATGGGGACTAAGTGATGATTGTGATCTTAATGATTGAGACATTGAAGATTAGTAACACATCTTAACTTAAGTGACAGAATATAAATTAATTATGTTTAACTGCTATAATACATACCTTGAAAGTTGACATAAAATTTTCCCGAACTACGTTTGTTGACCCAAATGAAGTCATTTGAAAGCAATTGTTATATTGTTGGATATTTGTCAAAAAGTGTATGGAATCTGTTCCTATTCCTGAAACCAATGAGTACAATGGCTCTGGTGGTGGTTCCAATGGTATCAATTTCACTTTACCATTTGCGCAACACAATCCATTAGCTTCGTTTTTAAATTTCAATGCCTTACAATATGAGCAAACCGAGTTCATAGAACCAATAACAACACATTGGTAGTTACTGTAGTCAATTGACACATCGTAACTGAAAGCAGCTCGATTCAAACTTGCGCGATTATTAGTTGAATGTAGCGCTCGCGCTTCACGCGTTCGTGATATCCGAATTCTTTCACGTTCATTTCGGTCGTCACGTTCTTGTGCAGCATGATTAGATCGGTAATTAGCTTGCTTTGTAGAATTTCGGGTTCTTCTACCTAAATTGCTTCGTCTAATAGGAGGCATATCTATATTATAATAGTTTCGGAACGCGACATTAAATCCTCCAACCATGTGCTCCAACGTACACACGCACACTGTTTTGATAGATATGATTGAATTTGAACTTTGTATAACGGTAATAAAGTGCACATTGACTCTTTGACGTTACGAACATACCTACAACAATGAGTGCTTTAGCTGAGTGAGAGATAGCTAGTGTGAGATAGTGAGAGATAGATAGAGATAGCTAGAGTGATAAAGCTCAAATTGACTCTACGTTTTAGTTAGAAAACGTTTGTATGGGAAAAAGAAAAAGGCTGTTTTTAGGGTTTTTCCGGCAATTATTCGAATTTTTCTCGACGTAAAAACCATCCTTAGACTTCAACGAACATTTTAAAAAAAGAATTGCCCAAATTGGTCCAGGCGTTGTTGAGTTATGCGGTTACCAACACATTTTGCGATTCATTTTTATATTATAGATTACAGCGTAGAGTGCACAGAAATATAAAGTTGACAAAGCTGCCTGTTAGCAAACTTTCAGAAAATAATAAAAATCAGTAAATACTGTGTATCAAATTCAAATACAAAATTAGTGTGATGAATGTTTGGGAAAGGCATCCGTATACGCGGTTTTGATACATATTAGGCGAAAACATGGATAGAATCGATGCCAAAGGTTGTACGGACGGTAGTGTGCTCCATCCGTGTTTCGGTAAAAATACGATGATGGATCAGCACGTAATCCAACACGTTATTGAAGTCGGGAGAGAAGAAGGAGAAGAAAAACTGAAAACAAACCGCGTACAAGCGCAAAGTATACACTCTGAGTGTATGACGACCACGCTACCGTTAATCATTTCCAATACACGATCAGAGGGAGCGCAGATCACCTTGCCCGATGAATGGGGAACGCCCGTAGGCGTGACGCAAATTTCACCACAAACTATTTCGAAAACGCTGATTTTAAACGGATTGTCTCAGTGGAACGTTTTATCAAAATGTTATGACAGTATTAATCAAATAGATAAATATCTTGGTCGGTTATTGTCAAAGGAGAACACTGAATAGGCGTAATGGTCAATTTTGCAAAAGTGCTACATTATATGTCGATGAATCATTGTACACGCCAGCAATGCCGGCTAACCCACCAACTGCTCCAAATGTTAGCGTAAGAAATGATAACACTGTAGCGAATTCGATCACATTAACAATAGCCGAATTACACGTGTATTCAAAGAATCTCAAAAAGAAAAAAGAAAATAAAAAATAAAACTAGACTTTAAAACATTTATCAATAAAAAATTTGGAATGGTAAATAAAAATATAGATTTTTTTTATTTCCCTCCTCCCCAACTGGTTTCCTTTTCTACATATTGTTACAAAAATATATACACTTAAAAAAAAAACTTTATACTTTCAAAACTCGAAATATACTTTCAAAACATCAAACTTGACCTCCCTTAACAGACGAAATGCTTTACTAATTTTTTGTGGTCATTGAATATTTCATATTTATAAATAAGAAAAGTCACTGAACAGAATAAATGATTTCTAATAAGCTGAAGCAAACTGCTGGTGTAACGGAATAGGCTAGCAAAAATAGTAAAATCACTGAAGTTCAGAAACTCGTAAGGGAATAAAGGGTAGACTTTCATGAAATCTAACAATTGATATGGTTTCATGTACACAATTCTGTATATCAGCGGTAAAGGGCTTTGTCATAACTTCATGTTTTGTGTAATTAAAAGAGCAATGAAACTAAAAATCACTTATTTATGGCAGTAAGACCCTTTGCCACCATGATACAACAATCTATAATATAAAAATGAATCCCAAAATGTGTTGGTAACCGCATAACTCAACAACGCCTGGACCAATTTGGGCAATTCTTTTTTTAAAATGTTCGTTGAAGTCTAAGGATGTTTTTTACGTCGAGAAAAATTCGAATAATTGCCGGAAAAACCCTAAAAACAGCCTTTTTCTTTTTCCCATACAAACGTTTTCTAACTAAAACGTAGAGTCAATTTGAGCTTTATCACTCTAGCTATCACTATCTATCTCTCACTATCTCACACTAGCTATCTCTCACTCAGCTAAAGCACTCATTGATGTAGGTATGTTCGTAACGTCAAAGAGTCAATGTGCACTTTATTACCGTTATACAAAGTTCAAATTCAATCATATCTATCAAAACAGTGTGCATGTGTGCGTTGGAGCACATGGTTGGAGGATTTAATGTCGCGTTCCGAAACTATTATAATATAGATATGCCTCCTATTAGACGAAGCAATTTAGGTAGAAGAACCCGAAATTCTACAAAGCAAGCTAATTACCGATCTAATCATGCTGCACAAGAACGTGACGACCGAAATGAACGTGAAAGAATTCGGATATCACGAACGCGTGAAGCGCGAGCGCTACATTCAACTAATAATCGCGCAAGTTCGAATCGAGCTGCATTCAGTTACGATGTGTCAATTGACTACAGTAACTACCAATGTGTTGTTATTGGTTCTATGAACTCGGTTTGCTCATATTGTAAGGCATTGAAATTTAAAAACGAAGCTAATGGATTGTGTTGCGCAAATGGTAAAGTGAAATTGATACCATTGGAACCACCACCAGAGCCATTGTACTCATTGGTTTCAGGAATAGGAACAGATTCCATACACTTTTTGACAAATATCCAACAATATAACAATTGCTTTCAAATGACTTCATTTGGGTCAACAAACGTAGTTCGGGAAAATTTTATGTCAACTTTCAAGGTATGTATTATAGCAGTTAAACAATTATTTTATGTTCTGTCACCTAAGTTAAGATGTGTTACTAATCTTCAATGTCTTAATCATTAAGATCATAATCATCACTTAGTCCTCATATTATTTGGTGATTCAGTTTTAGCGACACTTTTATTATTTTGAAATCCAATATATTTGATGATAGATATGAGTTACAACTAATTAGGAGACAGATATAATTTTAAAGAACAAATATTATTTAAGTTTGATCACTGACAATCCATAAATTTATACCCCACATTGCTTATTTATTTTATTTTATTTTATAGTGTTTGGTACAAACATAACATTTTTTTTAAATTTACAGATACAAGGCCAAACATATCACAGAGCAGGTTCACTGTTACCAGTGTCAGATAGCAACTACAAATTCCTGCAAATTTATTTTATGGGCAATTCATCACAAGAAACTAATCTGCGTTGTGCACTTAACAATTTAGTAAAGAGGTCTATTGTAGAACAATTACAAACTTTATTTCATGAACACAATTGATTATATTGTTTAAAACTGCCCTGGATCTGATGCCATCAGATAATCACAAAATTGTAATCAGAGCTGATAAAACACCTGCGGGTCAACATGCAAGACGTTTTAATGCACCAACTATTGATGAAGTTGCTATCGTTGTAGTTGGAGAAAACTTGGAATCCCGTGATATTGTTTTACATCGTCGGAATGATCAATTACAACGTATAAAGGAAACACACCGCTCATATGATGCACTGCAATATCCCATTATATTTTGGCAAGGTGAAGATGGCTATGATTTCTCAATAAAAATGATAAATCCCGTTACAGGTAATTAAAATATTAGTTAATATCTCAGTCACTATATTATGTATTTTAATTTTATATTTCAATGTTATTAAAACAAAATCTATTTACAGGTTCTGAAACTAACAAAAAAGTTCAATGAACTATTATTCATACCGCCTAATGATTCGGGAAAATGAAGACAATCACATATTGAAATGTCGGCGATTATATCACAAATATATTGTTGACATGTATGTTAAAATTGAAACGGAGAGATTAACATTCATCAGGTTGAATCAGACCAAACTCCGATCTGAAGAGTATATTCACCTTCGAGATGCGATTAATACTGATGGAAATGCACAGAATGTTGGAAGGATGACTATTCTTCCAGCAACATACATCGGAAGCCCTCGACATATGCACGAATATGCTCAAGATGCCATGTCGTATGTTCGTCATTATGGTACAGCAGATTTGTTCATACATTTACATGCAATCCGCACTGGATAGAAATCAAGCAGGAGTTATTCCCTGGGCAATCACCCATTGATCGTCATGATATTACAGCCAGAGTCTTTAGACAAAAATTGAAATCTTTAATGGATTTCATCGTAAAACATTATGTGTTTGGTGAGACACGCTGCTGGATGTATTCTGTGGAGTGGCAGAAACGCAGATTGCCACATGCACACATTTTGATTTGGTTGGTTGAAAAGATAAGGCCAAATGAAGTTGATGTAGTGATATCAGCTGAAATCCCTGATGTACAAGTAGATCCTGGATTGCATGAGGTAGTTATCAAAAATATGATACATGGTCCCTGTGGAACTCTTAATCAAAATTCACCATGTATGATGGATGGTAAATGTTCAAAACGATATCCACGGACATTAATATCGGAAACAATTACTGGTAATGACGGTTATCCACTGTATCGTCGACGATCGACAGCAGACAATGGAAGATCAACAATTGTCAAATTAAATCAACAAGATATTGAAATAGATAATCGTTGGATTGTTCCATATTCACCCATTTTATCAAAGACCTTCAAAGCACACATCAACGTTGAATCTTGCCATTCAGTGAAATCTATTAAATACATTTGCAAATATATAACCAAAGGGAGTGATATGGCTGTGATTGGAATTGGTGCAGAGAATTCCAATGATGAAGTTACCCAATACCAAATGGGCCGCTATGTTAGTAGTAATGAAGCAGTATGGCAAATATTTTCTTTTCTTATTCATGAGAGTTTTCCTTCCGTTGTCCACTTAGCTGTGCATTTAGAAAATGGACAAAGAGTGTATTTTACAGCACAGAACGCAGTACAAAGAGCTGCTCAGCCACCATCTACTACATTAACCAGTTTTTTTGAGACATGCCAAAACGATGACTTTGCACAAACATTGCTATATTCTGAAATGCCAAAATATTATACTTGGAATCAATCCTCAAGGAGATTTATACGACGAAAAAAGGAAAACAAGTTCCAGGATACCCAGATGTGTATTCCACCGATGCCATTGGTCGAATTTATTCAGTACATCCAAGCAATGATGAATTATTTATTTACGACTGCTATTAGTCAATGTACGTGGCCCAACATCATTCCAACATTTACGAACTGTTGATGGTGAATTGTGTGGATCTTACAGAGAAGCCTGTCAACGTTTGCAATTGCTAGAAAATGACGCTCATTAGGATCAAACTCTCAATGATGCTGTAATATCATCAAACGCTCATTAAATACGAAAATTGTTTTCTATAATCATATCTACATGCTTCCCATCAAACCCAATTGATTTGTGGATCAAGTACAAAGATTATATGTGTGATGATATTTTGTATCAAATACGAAATAGAATGGGAAATCCAAATATACAAAATAAAATTGCACTTGCGCTCGCTTCGTCGGAAATCGCAGCAACTTTTCTTGACGGTGGTCGAACAGCACATTCAGCATTAAAATTGCCATTAAATATGCAAAGCAATGAAACTCCGACCTGCAACATTTCGAAGAACTCTGCAATGGCAAATGTCTTGCAGCAATGTAAATTAATTGTTTGGGATGAATGCACGATGGTACATAAAAAATCTTTGGAGGCTTTAGACAGAACCTTAAAAGATCTACGGAGCAATCATAACCAATTTGGTGGTGCAATGATTTTATTAGCAAGAGATTTTCGTCAAACATTGCCAGTGATTCGACGATCAACACCAGCTGATGAACTCAATGCATGTCGAAAGTCCTCCAATTTGTGGAAACATGTCAGAGTACTTTATTTAAGCAAGAATATGCGTGTCGAGTTGCAAAATGACCAATCTGGAAACATTCTCTAAACAACTCATTGACATCGGTAATGGCAAATTTCCTATAGACATGTTGACTGGCTGCATTAACTTTCCTCAAAGTTTTTGTCAGTTAACTCGATCAAAAGATGAACTTATTCAGAAGGTGTTTCCAGATGTTTCTCAAAATTACAGAAACCATGATTGGTTGAGCGAACGAGCTATATTGGCTGCAAAAAACATAGATGTAAATGAATTAAATTTAAAAATTCAAGAACAAATTACAGGCGAATCGAGGATATATAAATCAGTTGATTTGGCTACTAACCAAGATGATGTAGTGAACTATCCACCAGAATTTTTAAACTCGCTGGATTTACCAGGATTGCCACCTCACAATCTTCAATTAAAGGTTGGATCGGTAGTTATAATGTTGCGAAATATCAACCAACCACGTCTTTGCAACAGCACACGGTTAGCGATAAAAAATTACTAAACAACGTGATAGAAGCAACTATACTGAAAGGAAAGTATAAAGGAGAAGACGTTCTCATACCGCGCATCCCAATGATTCCGACTGATGTGCCGTTTAACTTTAAACGACTACAGTTTCCAGTTCGGCTTGCCACCTCACAATCTTCAATTAAAGGTTGGATCGGTAGTTATAATGTTGCGAAATATCAACCAACCACGTCTTTGCACGGTTAGCGATAAAAAATTACTAAACAACGTGATAGAAGCAACTATACTGAAAGGAAAGTATAAAGGAGAAGACGTTCTCATACCGCGCATCCCAATGATTCCGACTGATGTGCCGTTTAACTTTAAACGACTACAGTTTCCAGTTCGGCTTGCTTTTGCTATGACCATAAACAAGTCCCAGGGGCAATCATTAAGTGTTTGTGATATTAATCTGGAAAACCCATGTTTCTCACATGGTCAATTGTATGTTGCCTGTTCCCGTGTTGGAAAACCATCAGATTTGTTTGTCTATGCACCAGGTAATCAAACAAAAAACTTTGTATATCACAAAGCACTACAATGAAAATAAAACTGTTTTTTGTTAATAATTATGATTCACATGATTAACAATAAAGCGATTACTTACTTTTAAATGCTTATATATGTTTTATTTAATTATATTTCTTATTCACAACGCCCTATCACCAGGGTGACGGTTCTGTTCAGGAGATTTTTTGCCCAGACTATAAAATATGTAGGAACAAAAAACTGTCACATTACAAATCTTTTGGACAGAACGAAGTCTGTCGGGTCCGCTAGTTGTATATAAAATAACTGAAGAGAATATTACATGGTGTAATACAATATTTATTACTTTAAATTTACATAGTTTAATATTTTCGGAGAAACACACTCGCTTTTCTCCAACACTCTTTTAAATAATTTATTATTTTCCTCGAGAAAATCGTTTATTCTCTTTAAAATGTCAAGTTTTTCCTTGAAATAGGCTTTTTTGATTTCATCTCTTTCCATCTTTTTTGCGTGATATGTAATCTTATCGGCCCGCATGCCTTCTATGACCTCCACCATAGAGATGGAGGAACTGGTGGGGGTGCGTAAACAATTGTTGCTGTCGCTGCTCCATTCGTCGTTTGCAGCAACATTAAACATCAGTTTTTTCTTCACATTTCGTCTCTCATGTGCGGCGTCCAAAATTTTTTTTATGTAATACTTGTCGAGTCGAACGAGTATAAAGTAAACGAGTTGCACAAGGTTGAATGCCTTTACCCTATCTAAAATTTTATTTTTTGAGAGTTCGAATAGATGCCTCTAAGAAATTATTTGTCCACGTATTAGAGCATGCGTTTCGTTTCTGTGATACAAAGCCCATTCATGATGTCTCTTCCATAGATCATCCACATAGTTGAGAAAAATCGGATATTGACGAGCGATTTTATTTCTTTTCAGCAGACAAAACATTTTATTGCACTCTGTTTTTGATGCGCTGTACAAGATATTTTTAAAGAGCTTATACAACGTTTGCCTGTGTTCTTTCAAGAAACCGTGATCGCTTAGCATGAGCCATTGCCACACAAAATGTAGCACGTGAAAACTGCACGGTAGACGGCCACACGACTTTCAGAGCGTTTTCTCGCCCCTACTGTCATCCGTAATGAAGTTTTGCGGACCCGCGTCCAAACCTCTACCGTAAAAGCAAGCGTCTCCCATCAACGTCTTTAACATTTTAAAACCGGCTATAACGATGGGAAGGAATTCAGAAGACGTAATTACAACGCCCAATGGCACGCCTCCAGCCTCTGTGTACGTCATAAATTGAAACACCCTATGGCCTTCTCGGCCCCATCGAGTCCACAAATACTAATTCACCCGCCTCTCGTAACAGAGTGTGTGCTCTCCGCATTAAGGGCGTGCAAATTGCAACGAGCTAATAGTCTTTGCCTTGCGTCATTTCAATACACTTATCTTTGCCATCTTATTAAAATCTGCCACAATTTTGTCATTTAAAAGTTGTAGAGAGTCTGTATATGTGGCCGGACCGTACTGTTTATTATACTTGATGACTCGGGGCTCCACTTTGTCGTCTATCTCGGGAACAATACGTCTGATTGGAGTTTATTTTGCACCAATGAATTTCTTTTAAAGCGTTTTACTTGTATACAGAATATCAGATGGCAGCGCAAAAATTAATATTTTTCGAAATTGGGCACGTAAGGGGGAGTGCTTTGTACTGGATGACTCGGGGCTCCACTTTGTCGTCTATCACGGAAACTATACGTGTGATTGGGGTTTAGTTTGCACCAACAAATTTCTTATAATGTGTTTTACTTGTATACAGAATATCAGATGGCAGCGCCAAAATTAATATTTTTCGAATTTTGGCACGTAAAAGGGGGGGTGCTTTGTACTTAATGACCCGGGGCCCCACTTTGTCATCTATCACGGAAACTATGCTTCTGATTAGAGTTTAGTTTGCACCAATGAATTTCTTTCAAAGTGTTTTACTTGTACACAGAATATCAGATGGAAGCGCCAAAATTAATATTTCTTGAAATTTGGCACGTAAGAAAGGGTGCTCTACACTTGATGACTCGGGGCTCCACTTTGTGGTCTATCTCGGAAACTAAGCGTCTGATGGGAGTTTAGTTTGCTCCAATGAATTTCTTTTAAAGTGTTTTACTTGTATACAGAATATCATATGGCAGCGCCAAAATTAATATTTTTTTTAAATTTGGCACGTAAGAGGGGGGGGTGCTTTGTACTTGATGACTCGGGGCTCAACTTTGTCGTCTATCACGGAAACTATGCGTGTGATGGGAGTTTAGTTTGCTCCAATGAATTTCTTTTAAAGTGTTTTACTTGTATACAGAATATCATATGGCAGCGCCAAAATTAATATTTTTTTTAAATTTGGCACGTAAGAGGGGGGGTGCTTTGTACTTGATGACTCGGGGCTCCACTTTGTTTGTCGTCTATCACGGAAACAATGCGTCTGATTAGAGTTTAGTTTGCACCAATGAATTTCTTTCAAAGTGTTTTATTGTATACAGAATATGAGATGGCAGCGCCAAAATTAATATTTTTCGAAATTTGCCATGTAAGGGGGGGTGCTTTGTACTAGATGACTCGGGGCTCCACTTTGTCGTCTATCTTGGAAACTATGCGTCTGATTGGAGTTTAGTTTGCACCTATAATTTCTTTTAAAGTGTTCTACTTGTATACAGAATAGCAGATGGAAGCGCCAAAATTAATATTTTTCGAAATTTGGCATGTAAGGGGGGGGGCGTATTGTACTTGATGACTCGGGGCTCCACTTTGTTTGTCGTGTTTCTCGGAAAGAATGCGTCTGATTGGAGTTTAGTTTGCACCAATGAATTTCTTTTAATGTGTTTTACTTGTATACAGAATATTAGATGGCAGAGCCAAAATTAATATTTTTTAAATTTGGCACGTAAGGGAGGGGTGCTTTGTACTTAATGACCCGGGGCTCCACTTTGTGGTCTATCTCGGAAACTATGCGTCTGATTAGAGTTTAGTTTGCACCAATGAATTTCTTTCAAAGTGTTTTATTGTATACAGAATATGAGATGGCAGCGCCAAAATTAATATTTTTCTAAATTTGCCATGTAAAAGGGGGTGCTTTGTACTAGATGACTCGGGGCTCCACTTTGTCGTCTATCTTGGAAACTATGCGTCTGATTGGAGTTTAGTTTGCACCTATAATTTATTTTAAAGTGTTCTACTTGTATACAGAATAGCAGATGGAAGCGCCAAAATCAATATTTTTCGAAATTTGGCATGTAAGGGGGGGGGGGACGTATTGTACTTGATGACTCGGGGCTCCACTTTGTTTGTCGTGTTTCTCGGAAACAATGCGCCTGATTGGAGTTTAGATTGCACCAATGAATTTCTTGAAAGTTTTTTACTTGTATACAGAATATCAGATGGCAGTGCCAAAATTAATATTTTTTGAAACTTGGCACGTAAGGGGGGGAGGGTGCTTTGTACTAGATGACTCGGGGCTCCACTTTGTCGTCTATCTTGGAAACTATGCGTCTGATTGGAGTTTAGTTTGCACCTATAATTTCTTTTAAAGTGTTCTACTTGTATACAGAATATCAGATGGCAGCGCCAAAATTAATATGTTTTAAAATTTGGCACGTAAGGAACGGTGCTGTGTACTTAATGACTCGAGGCTCCACATTGTCGTCTATCTCGAAAACTATTTGTCTGATTGGAGTTTTGTTTGCACCAATGAATTTCTTTTAAAGTGTTCTACATGTATACAGAATAATAGATGGCAGCGCCAAAATTAATATTTTTTTAAACTTGGCACGTAAGGAAAGGTGCTTTGTACTAGATGAATCGGGGCTCCACATTGTTTGTCGTCAATCGCGGAAACTATGCGTCTGATTGGAATTTAGTTTGCTCCAATGAAATTCTTTTAAAGTGTTCTACTTTTATACAGAAGAGCAGATGGCAGCCCCAAAATTAATATTTTTCGAAATTTTGCACGTAAGGTGGGGTGCTTTACACTTGATGACTCGGGGCTCCACTTTGTTTGTCGTCTATCTCGGAAACCATGCGTATGATTGGAGTTTAGTTTGCACCAATGTATTTCTTTTAATTTTTTTTACTTGTATACAGAATATCAGATGGCAGCGCCAAACGTGACCTTATTAAACCTTGACGGTGACCTTATTAAATTATACTTCATTTAGTTGAGACAAAGTGAAAATATTAATGAGAACAATTAACAAAACTTCGTCTGAAGCGTTCAGGGCCATCTCAAGGGATCTGATCTTCCTGTATTCGCCGTAGAAAGGCACAGGGAAAGGGGCTTACTTTGAGCACCTCCCCGCGTGCAAAAGCCGAGGAAAGGCAAAGGAATTATCAGGAGATCGGGTCGTCTGTCGGGCGATTCTGTTCGATGAAACTACTACAAACATCATCTGCTTTGTTCAAATACACGAACAATTTTTCATATTTTAACCTCTACAAAAGTGTAATTACAAGACTTTTCCATTCACAAACAGCACCTAAACCGTAAAATATAGGACACAAACATTGGCTTTAAAAAATCTATGTTTAGATCATCAATATTTCTATAAAAACGTGAATGGTTTAAAAACATCGACTTTGAGGTCGCATCTCTGCAGTCGGCGTTTTTAGCCGAATTGCGTCAACTACACGCCATGAAGTCACAGATAAGAAGCAATTCGAGACACCATGGCTTCTCGTATGCGAGACCGTTTGAGATTCCTGGTTACTAACGGCACCGATCCCCTAGCCGAAGGGATAAAAGGCATCGACTGACTACGACGTTACGAGACACCCGACAAATAACTTAACAGAGGATTAGTCCAATTTATATGTATTCATTGCCCAAAAGCTGTTAAAGAGACATGTTACGTAAGACGCAACGAATTGAAACAAAAAATTCCTTCCCGCAGGCAGATATAACGCGCCGCCTCGCGCACAAGTTCAGCCCAGTGCTCACGCTGGACGAGTGGCGCGACGCAGCTGCGCGCGTGGCGGGCGGCGCCAGGGCCGCGCTGCTGCACGCGCAGTCGCGTCTGGACATCATCATCCAGGCTCCCGGCTACGCCGCGGACGAGGACGGGTAGGTATTTGTTTTGTTTGTTTGTTTGTCTGTCTGTGTCTTTTTTTTAACGACGGGGGAAATGCATTTACGCACTATCGACCCAGACTCACATATCCGGGCCGATTCGTGTGGGACTCATCCGTAGATAATACCCACTAAAACCCTACGTCCTTCGCCCCCCCCCCCCTACGGAACCGCCGTCAGGCATTACTTCGTTAGGTGGAGTAGTGGGGCTATTCTAGCCCACCTCCTTTACGCCATTATTGGCTTCCACTTCTCGCATGCTCTTCAGTTCTGAGGCGCCGCATGACCCGGGCGGCGTACGTCGCAATTGCGGCCCATCTGTCTTCCGTGGTCATCATCAATGGGATGGTGTTCTCCGGTGTCAGGCGTTGTTGCAGGATTTCCTGCAGCTGGTCTCGTTCTCCTGAGAATCGCAGGCAGTTGTACATCACGTGCTCCACATCCTCCTCCTGTCCTGGGCAAGCTGGACACGTCGGGTCGTCATCGAGCTTAAAACGGTGCAGGTACGCTCTAAAGCATCCATGCAACTGAGTCACGAAGAAGTCCACTTCTCCGTGAACCCTCGACGCCCACTCGCTGATCCGTGGGATAAGACGGTGGGTCCACCTGCCGTTCGGCGTTGCGTCCCAGCGGTTTTGCCACTGTCTCATCGTTTCCATCTTCTCTTCTTCCAGCGCAGCGAGGGCTTCTATTCGCGAGCCGTGTCTTCCCTGATAGTAGATCCGTCGGCGCTCTTCCGCCAGAATCTCTATAGGCGTCATTCCTGCTACTACGCATACGGCGTCATATGACACCGTGCGGTACGCACAGACCACTCTCAGAGCACTCCGACGGTAGACGGATATGGTCCTCCTGGCGTATGCTGATGTTGCCAGGGTGCTGGCCCAAATGGGCGTTGCATACAGCAGGGCGAGCTAACCACGGTCGCGAGGAGCTTCCGCCTGCTTTGCCTGGGGCCACCGGTGTTCGGCATAATGCGCGACAGGGCAGAGATCATACCATCCGCTTTCTGGCTAACGAGTCGAAGATGTTCGTCGAAATGGAGACGCGCGTCGATCCATACGCCGAGGTACCGCAGGTGTGGCCCGGACTGGATCTCGTGTCTCCCCACTCTGAGGGTGATGGTCTCCCGTGTCTTCCTGCTGGTAATCAGCACTGCCTCAGTTTTGTGATCGGCCAGGACCAGCCCGACCAAAGACAGCCACCGGCGAATTATCGCGATGGAGCGGTTGGCCACGCGGGTAACGTCCTCCAGGTGCTTGTCCACTACGACGAGTGCCACGTCGTCAGCGAAGCCAATGGTCTCCGCGCCACGTGGTAACTCCAATCTCAGTACCGCATCGTACATGATGTTCCAAAGTAAGGGACCCAGAACCGACCCCTGTGGAACACCACCCGTCACGCCATAGCTCCTCGGACCGTCATCTGTGTAGTACAACAGAACTCGATCTTTGAAGTAGTCGCTGATGATTGTCCTGATGTACACTGGGACTTCCAGGAGATGAAGGGCATTTAGAATGCAGCTCCACCTCGCTGAGTTGAAGGCGTTTTTAATATCCAAGGTCACGACGGCGCAGTACTTCTTAGTGCCCCTACTCCAGCGTGCTCCTGATATGGCCTCTCTAGCAATGCTCACCACTTTACCAATTGCCTCCACTGTTGAGCGCGCCTTTCGGAAACCAAACTGATTATCGGAAAGGCCGCTGTTGCTTTCGACGAAGGTCTCAAGTCTGCTGCAAACAATTACTGTTATTTTAAGATCATTTGTTAATAAGTGAATTAATCCACACACTTATGGCAAGTACGTAATTACACTCGCGTGCGGTAATTCTGCACTTAACTGTAAACTTTACGAACCAACCGCAACTTCCTATCACTCTCCGCTCATTCCTACAGTAGGTTTAGGCAGGGAGGAATTTTAACTTAATTACTCCTATATCATATACTTCTTTATGCTACGAACAATATTACTTATTAGAGTGAGAAAGAAAGAAAGAGACAGAGAAAGAGAAAAGAAAGACGCTATTTTCATTTAATTTACGTACACTGTGTGTGTCCTCCTTTCATAGCTTCGATGGTCGTGCACTATTGTATATTTGTTGGTTCGATTTCGTATTCCTCTTCCTGAAATTAACTGTCGCTGAATCAACGTAAACTGTTCATTGAAAGTTTAATATATCATTTTTCTCCACTGTAGAAATATACTTATCTACTCTATCATCCCATTGACCCGTTTCCTGCGTACTGGTTTTCAGTTATTTATTCTTCGGAACGGTCGTAGTGCCATCTATTGACAAGTTTATTATTACTTCGCGCTTTGCCAGTACGTGTTCACCACGGTACGTGTTTATTGCCATTTTTGGCTGGCGACCGTGATTCATTTATTAATTTAATTATTTCGCCGCTCTCAACTTTAACACAATTCCTTCTCCTTATGCTCCTTGGACACAAGAAAGAGAGAGAGAGAGAGAGAGAGAGAAAGAGAGAGAGAGAGAGAGAGAACTCCGTCTTTTAAGCCTCATTCAAATCATGGTTAAACACTCAATGCATGAAAGAGTAACAGATGTAATAAATGAGGGAATGAATAGAAGAAAGCAAAATAGGAAGAGAGAAATGTGATAAGAGAAAATGCAATATTAGCTTTGCTCCGCAATGCAAATCGCACCACACGGCCCCGATCGTCAATATCTCTGCATGAGACGCTTCGCTTCGAAGAAACAGATGGGAATTCGGCCGAGGGCGTCTCTCCGACAACAAGTCTACAATAAAAACGTCAACAATTTTCTGTGAAACAATGGTCGTGTGGTAGTTGTGGATTCGGGACCTCTGACGAGTCGAAAGTAAGTTTTAAGGCAATGAAGGAGGAGATAGGTGGGAGAGAGAGAGAGAGAGAGAGAGAGAGAGAGAGAGAGAGAGAGAGAGAGAGAGAGAAAGAGTGAGAGAGAGAGAATCGAAGAAAGGAATAAATGTATGAAAGATTCAACCTCTAGGCATTACTGATATTTTGATAGATATATTGTCATATTTCGATATATTTTGATAGCAACCTATGCAAATGGACGAATCGAGTGGTCACTATATAATAAAAATAAATGAAAAATCTCGTCGAAAACGTCATTTTAGTTGGGGGCCGTCTGTCAAAAAGGTGACACAGGAGGGAATAACTGTCCTGCTTTCTTTCACACAATGACCTTTCCTTACCTTTGCCTAAAATGCAGGTAGATGAAGAGGAAACATTAGTAGGCATCCATTACAGCTGCTCACCATCCTGCAACAGAAGCCAACGTTGTACAGTTCACATAGACGGAGAAGAAAATCGCACTTATTCACTACTCTGCGCACATCACGTCACAAATATGATCTGTAGTAAGCCGAAATACACCGTTTTGTAGTTGTGTTTTTACTTCTTGTCATAAACGCAAATCTGCACAAAGAACATTAGAGAACAAATAATGAAGCTCCTAAACTAAGCTAAATGACACGAACTACACACACACCCTCACATATGTAAAATCGTTAACTGTTCAGAGGCAAAACAAACATCCTCATTACTATCTACTCTGATTCACTACTCTGCCCACATCACATCACAAGTATTTTTTGAAGTAAATTTAAACGCACAGTTTCATAATTGTGTTATAACCACGTTCATTTCCTTCTTATCACATGAACGCACACATTAAAGTATCAATAAATAAGTAAACATCTGTTCTAACTCATCATAAACCTCCCTTTCCCTAACCTCACTTCAACAGAACCACTCTAACATAACAAATCATTGCATTTCACTTCACAATACACATGATAACACGAATTGCTCATATATTCTCAGCAGCAAAGTCAAAGGCACAGTCAGCAACCAAGTGAATTTCCTTCTTCTCACAAACAGAGCATCCCACAATTAAAGTTCGTGACATGTACACACACACACAAATATTTATATATATATATATATATATATATATATATATATATATATATAACATATTACAACCCACTTCCGCTCGCATTCCCTAATCTAACATCAACACGACGAATCATGATCATGACATACCATTGCATTTCACTTCTCAATACACATCATAACACGAATCGCACACATATTCTCGGTAGCGAAGTCAAAAGCACAGTTCAATAGCTGTGTGTGAATTTCCTACTTGTCACAAACACATCTAATTGGGGATAGTTTTTCATTTAATTTTTAGAGAAGATAACCTATCCTAGGCTATCATTAACTCATTATAGAGTCAAATATTTATTTACCACTTGTGAAAAGTCTTGTAGAAACAACCCTCTTTAAAACAATTTACAATGTATCAAACTTATTTAACAACCTCTGCTCTCTTAACAATAAACACACATGTGAAGCCTGTTCTGGCAAAGAACCAATCATTTCAGAGAGAGAGAGAGAGAGAGATAGAGAGAGAGGGAGGGAGAGAGAGAGAGGGAGAGAGAGAGAGGGAGAGAGAGAGGGAGAGAGCGAGAGAGCGAGAGCGAGAGAGCGAGAGAGAGAGCGAGAGAGAGAGCGAGAGAGAGAGAGCGAGAGAGAGAGCGAGAGAGAGAGCGAGAGAGAGAGCGAGAGAGAGAGCGAGAGAGAGAGCGAGAGAGAGAGAGCGAGAGAGAGCGAGAGAGAGCGAGCAAAAGAGAGAGAGCGAGAGAGAGAGCGAGAGAGAGAGCGAGAGAGAGAGCGAGAGAGAGAGCGAGAGAGCGAGAGCGAGAGAGAGAGAGCGAGAGAGAGAGAGAGAGAGAGAGAGAGAAGCAACGCCATTTATTAAAAACAAGTAAATCATACTGTACCCTACGATCCGAAAGCTACAATTCATCACTACAGCAAGCCATTGCACTGTTCTATAACGGTGCCTAATTGAACTCGAAGAGAACACTGAGAAATAGTTGTAAATAGTACAGTGAGGGTGGTTCATAAACTTTTTGAAAATCACACGTATGCATGAACTCATTCACCACCCTGAATGCATACTAGCGGAAAGATGGAAGTTGGCAAGAGAATTTCGCAAGTAAAAATAGGTAGGCCGAGCGAAGAAAAATCAATACCGCTAACCAATCTGTATTTTTGTGGCTTATATTATGTATCTTTTTTGACTTTCCTTTATACGGAGCACTATACGTAGCATTGGGAAACATATGCAATTATTCGAAAATTTATTTCCAGATTTCAAAAATCAATAAAATTACACTACATAAATGCACTACTAGAAACTACACTTTTAGGAAGATATGTACCTATGCGAAAATTTATTTCGAGATTTAATTATATATATACCAAGTAAACTTCGACAAACTGTGAAATGAATGTTTTTATCATAAACATAAGGAAAATCTTCATTGGTATAAAGTGAATTTTAATAGTATCTGTATTTGCTGTTGCGAAAGCAAATCTTGCTTGTTAGTGAAAGAGTTTCAATTTTTGAAGCTCTTGAACACTTACAGTAGAAGAGTTATTTAACGGTGTAGCTGATGCAGTACCACATGTCCGTTGTTCTTGCGTTAGTTGTATCAGTAGATGGCCGGCTATATATTGCTTTACTCTTTTTAAATATTTGGGTTCAATAATTAAAATAGAGAACTTTGAGAAAATTTTAAACAAAATATTCTGGCTAGCGGAGAGATTGCAGTTAACGAGAGTGGTTTGAGAGTCACAATAGGTAGACTAAACCAAAGAGTAGTGAAAAATTAATACAAACAAATCCATTCGTATCTTTTTAAGTCCGATGAATCGAAAAGAGATTCTCTTTTTAATATGTCCGTCTACCTATTCATCTATCCGTCCGCTCGTCCGTTCTTCTGTCCTTCCGTCTGTTGTCCGTCTGCCTTGTTGTCCGTCTCTCCGTCTGTTATTAAAGGGCTAGAGCACAGAATTCCACACTCCCACAATCATATGTCCAACTATCCAATGTCACTTTTGATTTGATTTTGCGTTAGTCGTTTCTGTAAAGTGGCCGGCTATATATTATGACTAAACAAGTCTTTTCAAATACATCTAACCGCGATCGTTCCGAAGGATAATAATTGATTTTAAAATGTTCATTATTTCCAATGTAGACTAACAATAAATTCTAATCGATAGGTTCTTAGATAGACATAATTGATACCAGAATCAATAATTTGGCTCTACGAAGGTGTCTTTTCATGATTAAACGATAGTGAACGATTGTGAATATGACTTTCGTTGAAAAACAATTGGGTCAGAACTGTCGAAAATGGTGTTTTTTGCAGTTTTGTAATATGAAAAATGCATTTTATGATACTTTCGATGGCAATGTTTTTTTTTAATTTGTTTAGTTCCTTACAGCAGCTAGTACCTCTCGATAAGGCCTTAGAAAGACAAATTTGATACGTTAGGTTAATACGTAATACCAATGCTGTACCTCGAGAATAGACTTCCCTTTTAGCATCCAGCATAGAACGCATTAATAATTATAAATCCTTGCTATCGTACACTTATTGCTAGGGTTTTTACTATAGAATGCAACATTTACTTCGTATAACACTGAGTGACATTGTGGTGAGTGACTTAATTTTTCGTATAAAAGTATTGATATGTAATATTTTTTATAATAATTATGTAATCAATTTTTTTCTCAAATCGTTTATCCCAAAATTACAAATTCCTATAATTTATGATAGGTCTTCAAAGTGTATACCTGGGGAAGACAGAAATAGGAAGACTAGGTGTTGTGAATTTCCTTGTTCGGGTAGAGTAAATTTCTTGAACGAGTAGAGTTTTATTAAACATTTACAAATGTAGCATACGTCCGATTATCACGGTTAACTTTAACGTTGGAAAATTTCAAACTTTGAAATATTTCCGGCTGTTGCCTACAACTCCAAAATTGAAGATATAGACTGTTCATTTACATAAAGTTGGTAGCAGATAGCCAATTTATCACCAATTTTGTCAGATTCATCATTTTAAAATGTTGGTAGTTTTCGAACATAATGACCTTATTGTAGTATGTTGTAGCATCCTTGAATGTAATGGGATTAAATAAATATGGGATTAAATACCTCTAGTTAACACCTTTTTCTCTATAAATGGAAATATAGGTATAGAAGACGAGAGGTTTCACAAGCCAGAAATCACGCTAGGGTTAAAAAGTAAAATGGATTTATTTAAATAACAAAATACACACAAGCTACACTACAAGACTTTATGAATTAATTTAAAAAATCAACCAAGTTTAAAATTATAGAAAGAATATTATTCGACAACTGAAAACGATCACAATGATCGCAGTGCGAGCCAATGGCCTAGACACAGGCCAACATATGATAACCTTCAATGATTCGAGCGTGAATCGTTTCGGAAGTAATAATACCTATAAAAGATAGGAAGCAGGTATCGGGTATATGGGTCAGCTATGGAAGGTATAATTTCCGTTGCATGGAAAAGTTATCAAACTTTCAATACAAGTTTATATTTGTTGGACAACCAGGGCGACGATACAATACAAAATAGCAACAATAATACCCGATGTCCTGAAAGTGAATAAATAATTAATGGCTCTTTCGCCGCATACAAAATTCAACAATCGTACAGAATTACAAATAGAGCAAATAATTGCTCACTACAAAAATGAAGAGCTTCCGATTTTCGGAATAGCTCACACCAGTACAATATTCAATTTTATACAGAATATTACAGCGTAGAGGGCGCCGAAATACAAAGTTGACAAAGCTGCTAGTTAGCAAGTTTTCAGAAAAAAATAAAAAAGAGTAAATGCTGTGTATCAAATTCAAATACACAATTAGAGTGAAGTACAACAAATCAAGACAGAGCCCTTTGAAATCGGGAATGTCACACAAATCTGGCACAAATACAAAATGTTTGAACTAAGTCATAAGCGACACGCATATGCGAATCCAAGGTAGAAGTTTACAAATAATTTCTGGTACAATATAATGGTCTTCTATGTACAATTAAAAAATCATTTAATCGATTAGCCAAATTTTTAATATATAACGTGGCAGTGATCCACGGTGAGAACAAAAAAATGGGTCTATTACGAGATATAATACATAGATTTAACGTAGTTGAAGACTGCGGGTCTGTCAATGGTAGCGGAGCGCGGAGCGAACTTTTCTCTTGTTTATATAGTCTAATTTCTACAGCAGATTCATTTTACATGTAATGCCCTCTGTTGAAGCTGCTTGAATAACATAGTGACAAATAAATACTAGAAACTATCGATTGTGAGAGCAACAGCCCTGCTATCCGGGCGCAAATGGCCATACCAGACCTATACTGAAACATTTAGATGAAAACTAATGAGTTTTAATACAAGACAGCCAGAGAGCCAATGTTGCGAATAAAATCTGGGATATATCATGATTTAGGAATGATTGTTGACTGTTTCAAACAAGCCAGAAATCGCACAGAGCTTGTAGTTTAATTACAAAAAATAATTTAAAAGTGGGATGAATAATGAATAAGTTCCAACCAGGTTGAAGAATGAAAAGTTCACAATTTAACAGACAAATTATTTCATGATGTTGTGGAAGTCTATTCATTTTTGATGCATACAAATTAACAAAAAAATAAAGATAAGAAATACAACCAAACACCTAAGTTTGGCCACACTGTGCGTTTGAGAATATGTGTTTGAATATTACCAGAAGGCAAGAATCATGTAAACCCAACATTCAGATTTTTTATCTCAAATTTTAGACAAAAAATATATATTATATTGAAGTACCACATATTTCAGCTTAGAAACACCCTTTTTTTACTTGGTAGTCTGTACAATATAAATAAAAGACATCTGAGTGGTACAATAATTTTTCAGATGGAAATAAATATTATAAACCTAAATCAGAATTTTTCAGGCTTAAATATGACATCAGTGTCTCATATGTGTACGATAGCAACAAATTATAAAGATTTATGCGTTCTATGCTGGGTGCTAGAAGAGAAGTGTATTCTGGAGGTTATAGTATATCCTGGTGACATAACTGCTTGGTTAGTTGTAGTGGAGTGAGTTGAATTTAGTGAGGTTGGTTAGGTTTGTCATATTGCAAGTTCAGAATGCCCTATTTCCAATTCAGAATCTTCTCTTTCCTGTGTAAATAATTTACAGCCTTAATATTTCTTATATATAACTATATTTATTTTATTTCTGTTGAAAATGGTTGCATATACCTGAAATATGTGGTGAGCCCATTTATTATATAATTTTTGTGCATATAAAGGTATGGATATTTTTTATACCTCTTTAATTTTGTTTTGAGCATTTGATAATATTCCGATGACTATTCTATTCAGTACAGTGTTGCCACAATTAATTTGTCTGCAAAAATTTATTTTTTGGTAATTTTTAGGCCCAATAAATGAATATAACTTTTTCTACTCGTGATTAAATTTTCCTGCACAAAATATTGACATTATTTTTTTTTTGGACATGGATTTGTTTAGTAATTGATTCTGTGTTTATCAATATTGTTCGTTTACATTATAAATCAGTGTTTGTATTTTATTTTGAACTTTGGGGAAGAGTATTTTAAATATAATTGCCAAATGGAAATTTATTTTTGTAATTAAAAGTACAAGCTTTGTGTGTGTTCTACATAAATATATGTGTTTAGTAATCATATCTAATTGGTTATATACCTCACATTTTGTTTACAATATTGCCTATCTATTTATTTTCTATCAACATTGAATACTTTCATGTCTATTGCTATAAGAACTGTACATAGCATTACTTTTTCGCCTTTACTAATAGATATGTAATAATTGTTATATTAAATATATAATTTCATGTTTTAAAAAATGACACTGGGCATTTTCAAAAATTAAAATTTCTTCTCTAAAACACTTTACATTTCCATCCAAACATCATTTCTTCTTTTCTTAAGATGGGTCATCAAATTGAATATCTGGGGAAGACAGTTTCTTAGGTGTATTGAAACCAACCTCTCTATGGTTAAAAACACTAAATAAAAATTAGGTCTAGAAGTGCTGTTTGCCTAATTGTAGGGAGATGTGGGTGTACAGTGAAGAGTGAAGAAATATCTTGTAGTGTTTTGTATGTCTTTTACCTGTACCGGTAATATTGTTATCAACAGTATTTCGGTGGAACACTTAAATAACAAGTTCAGAAACATAGCTTTCTAAAACGTAAAGGCCTTTTTTTAAATTTTTATTATGACCACAAAAAGGGAAAAGCTAGGAGTTAAAGTATTATTAAATATACTTGATTTTTTTTAAAGGAGTGTTGTCAATTGTTACCAGATATCTGTTGTTAATATTAAAAAAATATTTATTGAACTTTTTTTCCCCATAAATTGCATTAGTATATATATTTACTATATGTGTTTGATACTATAATAGTACTACAGAGGTATAATTTTTTTTGTTTTTGAAAAATAAGTACCTATTATTAACACCTACTTCTCCATGAATGGAATAATAGGAATAGGGGGCTGGGGTTTCACAATCAAGAAATCTTGCTGGTGTTGAGGGAGTTAGTGTGGAAGTACGAAAACTAACGCTAAACAGAATGAACCAATTTATTTAATTAACTAATGTAAAATAGGTTTATATATAATAAAAAAACACGCTACTTAAATATACATCATGAATTAATTTAAAAATTCAACCAAATTTAAAATTATAGAAAGAATATCATTTGACAAGTGAATACAATCACAATACGTAAGCACACCATAAAAAAGGATAAAAAGAAGTACGGATGGAAATGTAAAATGTATAAGGGAAGAAATTTTAATTTTTAAAAATGCCACGTGTAATTTTTGAAACCATGAAATTATATAAGTATTATAAAAGTTATTACATATCTTTTACTAAAGGCAAAAACGCATTGCCACTTACCAGAATGTCACTCAGAGGTGATAGCAAGTAATTGTTTTTCAAAAGTTAAAAACCAAGGAATATGTGTACGATAGCAACGAATTGTAATTATTTATGTATTGTATGCTGCATGCCAGAAGAGAAGTGTATACAACACAGGGCACAGCCTAGTGTCAAAACCGTTTTGTTAGAGGTTGTGGGGTGGAGTCAGATTAAGTGGGGATGGGTTAGTTTTGTCATATTTTAAGTTCAGAATGACATATTTTCCATTCAAAATGTTCCCTTTTCTGTGTAAATGAATTACAGCCTCAATATTCCTTATATCTTATTATATTTTTTTCAATTTCTGTTCAAAATGGTTCAAAACAACTTAAATATGTAATGAGGCCATTTATTATATTATTTTTGTGCATATAAAGGTATTGGTATTTTTTATTCCTTGTTTATTCTGTTTGAGTCTTTGATAATATTCTCATGACTGTTCTATATTGAAAAGTGTTGACACAATTAATTTGTCTGCAAAAATTTATTGCTTATTTTTTGTAATTTTTTGGGCTGGAAAACTAAATAATATTTTTTCTACTAATGAATTATTTCTCCTGCTCAAAATAAGGGCCTTACATCCATTTTTTTTGACAGGGATTTGTCCAGTAATTGATTCTGTGTTTACCTATATTGTTTATTTACTTTATCAATCACTGTTTGAATTTTATTCTGAGTTTTAGGAATGATTATTTTAAATCAAATTGCCAAATGGTAATTGTTTTTTGCAATCAGAGTACAAGCTTTATGTGTTTTCTAGATAAATATAAGTGATCAGTAATCATTTCTAATTTGTTATATACATTATATTTTGTTTACAACATTGTCTATCTATTTCTTTTGTATCAATATTGAATATTTTCATGTCTACTGCTTTAGAACTGTACTTCAGCCCACCACAGCTAGAGTGCGGGCAGAAGACATTTGTATACGTTTTTGGTTAATATGCGAGCTCAGCGCTCGCTTCAGGCGCGTTATTCCCATTTACAGTTTCGTCGCCAAAGGCATTATGCCTGTTTAAAAAAAGTTTACAATTCGTGCAGAAACGTAAACGTATGACACTATCTATATCATTTTGCTTTTTCAAAAATTTCTCTAATTATATAGAAGTATCTCTAGCGCCGTTTGTATACATACTTCCAGGAATTCGTTAAATCTGTATCATTTATGAGTTGAAGTGCATCAAGTGACTAAATGAAGTTTTGAAAAAACTCAAAAATGTTCTGCAAAAACAGCTTCAATAATTCCAATTAACGGTAGCACTTAGATGCCATTTTATTCAACTAATTGCGAATTTTTAATAGGAATTGTTATTAAAGAAGGAAATTTACTCTTTTTTAATTTTTCCGTTATTATATTGACGGAATAATATTTGATTTTAAAATGTTCATTATTTCCAATGCAGACTAACAATAAATTCTAATCGATAGGTTCTTTGATAGACATAATTGATAACAGAATTACGAATTTGGCTCTACGAAGGTGTCTTTTCATGTTTAAACGATAGTAAACGATTGTGAACATGATTTTCGTTGAAAAACAATTGGGTCAGAAATTTCGGAAATAGTGTTTTTTGCAGTTTGGCAATCTGAAACATGCATTTTATGACACTTTCGATGGCAATGTGTTTTGTATTTGTTTAGTTCCTTACAGGATCTTGTTCCTCTCGATAAGGCCTTAGAAAGACAAAATTTGATACGTTAGGTTAATACGAAATACCTATGCTGTACCTCGAGAACAGACTTGCCTTTTAGCATCCAGCATAGAACGCATTAATAATTATAATTCCTAGGGCTTTTACTATAGAATGCAACATTTACTTCGTATAACACTGAGTGACTATGGTGAGTGACTTCATTTTCGGCTTAAAATTATTGATATGTAATAATTTTCAAATAATTATGTAATCAATTTTTTTCTCAAATCGTTTATCCCAAAATTACAAATTCCTATAATTTATGATAGGTCTTCAAAGTGTATACCTGGGGAAGACAGAAATAGGAAGACTAGGTGTTGTGAATTTCCGCGTTCGAGTAGAGTAAATTTCTTGAACGAGTAGAGTTTTATTAAACATTTACAAATGTAGCATAGTCCGATTATCACGGTTAACTTTAAACGTTGGAAAATTTCAAAATTTGAAATATTTCCGGCTGTTGTCTACAACTCCAAAATTGAAGATAGAGACTTTTTGTTTTCATAAAGTTGGTAACAGATAGACAATTTATCACCAATTTCGTCAGATTCATCATTTTAAAATGTTGGTAGTTTTCGAGCATAATGACGTGTTACGTTAGAGTAATTGTAGTATGTTTTAGCATCTTTGCATGTAATGGGATTAAATAAATATGGGATTAAATACTTGTTAACACCTTTTTCTCTATAAATGGAAATATGGGCATAGAAGACGAGGGCTTTCACAAGCCAGAAATCACTCTGAGGTTAAGAAGCAAAATAGATTTATTTAAATAACAAAATTAACACAAGCTACAATACAAGACTTTATGAATTAATTCAAAAAATCAACCAAAGTTAAAAATGAGAAAGAATATTATTCGACAACTGAACACGATCATAATGATCGCAGCGCGTGCCAATGGCCTAGACACAGGCCAACATATGATAACCTTCAATGATTGGAGCGTGAATCGTTTTCATCGTAATAGTACCTATACAAAATAGGAAGCAGGTATCGGGTATATGGGTCATCTATGGAAGGTATATTTTCCGTTGCATGGAAAAGTTATCAAACTTTCAATAAAAGTTTCTATTTATTGGACAACCAGGGCGACGATACAATACAAAATAGCAACAATAATCCCCGATGTCCTGAAAGTGATTAACTAATTAATGGCTCTTTCGCCGCATACAAAATTCAACAAATGTACAGAATTACAAATGCAAAAAATGCAAAAAATTGCTCAGTACAAAAATGACGAGCTTCCGATTTTCGGATTAGCTCACACCAGTACAATATTCAATTTTATACAGAGTATTACAGCGTAGAGTGCACAGAAATATAAAGTTGACAAAGCTGCCTGTTAGCAAACTTTCAGAAAATAATAAAAATCAGTAAATACTGTGTATCAAATTCAAATACAAAATTAGTGTGATGAATGTTTGGGAAAGGCATACGTATACGCGGTTTTGATACATATTAGGCGAAAACATGGATAGAATCGATGCCAAAGGTTGTACGGACGGTAGTGTGCTCCATCCGTGTTTCGGTAAAAATACGATGATGGATCAGCACGTAATCCAACACGTTATTGAATTCGGGAGAGAAGAAGGAGAAGAAAAACTGAAAACAAACCGCGTACAAGCGCAAAGTATACACTCTGAGTGTATGACGACCACGCTACCGTTAATCATTTCCAATACACGATCAGAGGGAGCGCAGATCACCTTGCCCGATGAATGGGGAACGCCCGTAGGCGTGACGCAAATTTCACCACAAACTATTTCGAAAACGCTGATTTTAAACGGATTGTGTCAGTGGAACGTTTTATCACAATGTTATGACAGTATTAATCAAATAGATAAATATCTTGGTCGGTTATTGTCAAAGGAGAACACTGAATAGGCGTAATGGTTAATTTTGCAAAAGTGCCACATTATATGTCGATGAATCATTGTACACGCCAGCAATGCCGGCTAACCCACCAACTGCTCCAAATGTTAGCGTAAGAAATGATAACACTGTAGCGAATTCGATCACATTAACAATAGCCGAATTACACGTGTATTCAAAGAATCTCAAAAAGAAAAAAGAAAATAAAAAATAAAACTAGACTTTAAAACATTTATCAATAAAAAATTTGGAATGGTAAATAAAAATATAGATTTTTTTTATTTCCCTCCTCCTCAACCGGTTTCCTTTTCTACATATTGTTACAAAAATATATACTCTTTAAAAAAAAACTTTATACTTTCAAAACTCGAAATATACTTTCAAAACATCAAACTTGACCTCCCTTAACAGACGAAATGCTTTACTAATTTTTTGTGGTCATTGAATATTTCATATTTATAAATAAGAAAAGTCACTGAACAGAATAAATGATTTCTAATAAGCTGAAGCAAACTGCTGGTGTAACGGAATAGGCTAGCAAAAATAGTAAAATCACTGAAGTTCAGAAACTCGTAAGGGAATAAAGGGTACACTTTCATGAAATCTAACAATTGATATGATTTCATGTACACAATTCTGTATATCAGCGGTAAAGGGCTTTGTCATAACTTCATGTTTTGTGTAATTAAAAGAGCAATGAAACTAAAAATCACTTATTTATGACAGTAAGACCCTTTGCCACCATGATACAACAATTGTATATAAAATAACTGAAGAGAATATTACATGGTATAATACAATATTTATTACTTTAAATTTACATAGTTTAATATTTTCGGAGAAACACACTCGCTTTTCTCCAACACTCTTTTAAATAATTTATTATTTTCCTCGAGAAAATCGTTTATTCTCTTTAAAATGTCAAGTTTTTCCTTGAAATAGGCTTTTTTGATTTCATCTCTTTCCATCTTTTTTGCGTGATATGTAATCTTATCGGCCCGCATGCCTTCTATGACCTCCACCATAGAGATGGAGGAACTGGTGGGGGTGCGTAAACAATTGTTGCTGTCGCTGCTCCATTCGTCGTTTGCAGCAACATTAAACATCAGTTTTTTCTTCACATTTCGTCTCTCATGTGCGGCGTCCAAATTTTTTTTTTTTGTAATACTTGTCGAGTCGAACGAGTATAAAGTAAACGAGTTGCACAAGGTTGAATGCCTTTACCCTACTTAAAATTTTATCTTTGAGAGTTCGAATAGATGCCTCTAAGAAATTATTTGTCCACGTATTAGAGCATGCGTTTCGTTTCTGTGATACAAAGCCCATTCATGATGTCTCTTCCATAGATCATCCACATAGTTGAGAAAAATCGGATATTGACGAGCGATTTTATTTCTTTTCAGCAGACAAAACATTTTATTGCACTCTGTTTTTGATGCGCTGTACAAGATATTTTTAAAGAGCTTATACAACGTTTGCCTGTGTTCTTTCAAGAAACCGTGATCGCTTAGCATGAGCCATTGCCACACAAAATGTAGCACGTGAAAACTGCACGGTAGACGGCCACACGACTTTCAGAGCGTTTTCTCGCACCTACTGTCATCCGTAATGAAGTTTTGCGGACCCGCGTCCAAACCTCTACCGTAAAAGCAAGCGTCTCCCATCAACGTCTTTAACATTTTAAAACCGGCTATAACGATGGGAAGGAATTCAGAAGACGTAATTACAACGCCCAATGGCACGCCTCCAGCCTCTGTGTACGTCATAAGTTGAAACACCCTATGGCCTTCTCGGCCCCATCGAGTCCACAAATACTAATTCACCCGCCTCTCGTAACAGAGTGTGTGCTCTCCGCATTAAGGGCGTGCAAATTGCAACGAGCTAATAGTCTTTGCCTTGCGTCATTTCAATACACTTATCTTTGCCATCTTATTAAAATCTGCCACAATTTTGTCATTTAAAAGTTGTAGAGAGTCTGTATATGAGGCCGGACCGTACTGTTTATTATACTTGATGACTCGGGGCTCCACTTTGTCGTCTATCTCGGGAACAATACGTCTGATTGGAGTTTATTTTGCACCAATGAATTTCTTTTAAAGTGTTTTACTTGAATACAGAAAATCAGATGGCAGCGCAAAAATTAATATTTTTCGAAATTTGGCACGTAAGGGGCGTGAGCTTTGTACTTGATGACTCGGGGCTCCACTTTGTTTGTCGTCTATCTCGGAAACTATGCGTCTGATTGGAGTTTAGTTTGCACCAACGAATTTCTTTTAATGTGTTTTACTTGTATACAGAATATCAGATGGCAGCGCCAAAATTAATATTTTTTAAATTTGGCACGTAAGGGGGAGTGCTTTGTACTTGATGACACGGGGCCCCACTTTGTCGTCTATCACGGAAACTATGCGTCTGATTAGAGTTTAGTTCGCACCAATGAATTTCTTTCAAAGTGTTTTACTTGTATACAGAATATCAGATGGCAGCGCCAAAATTAATATTTTTTTAAATTTGGCACGTAAGAGGGGGGTGTTTGTACTTGATGACTCGGGGCTCAACTTTGTCGTCTATCACGGAAACTATGCGTCTGATGGGAGTTTGGTTTGCACCAATGAATTTCTTTTAATGTGTTTTACTTGTATACAGAATATCAGATGGCAGCGCAAAAATTAATATTTTTCGAATTTTGGCACGTAAGGGGGGGTGATTTGTACTTAATGATTCGGGGCTCCACTTTGTTTGTCGTCTATCTCGGAAACTATGCGTCTGATTAGAGTTTAGTTTGCACCAATGAATTTCTTTCAAAGTGTTTTATTGTATACAGAATATCAGATGGCAGCGCCAAAATTAATATTTTTCGAAATTTGCCATGTAAGGGGGGGGGGTGTTGTACTTGTTGACTCGGGCTCCACTTTGTTTGTCGTCTATCTCGGAAACTATGCGTCTTATTGGAGTTTAGTTTGCACCAATGAGTTTCTTTCAATGTGTTTTATTTGTACACAGAATATTAGATGGCAGAGCCAAAATTAATATTTTTTAAATTTGGCACGTAAGGGAGGGGTGCTTTGTACTTGATGTCTCGGGGCTCCACTTTGTCGTCTATGACGTAAGGGGGGGGGGTTGCTTTGTACTTAATGACCGGGGGCTCCACTTTGTTTGTCGTCTATCTCGGAAACTATGCGTCTGATTGGAGTTTAGTTTTCACCAATGAATTTCTTATAAAGAGTTCTACTCGTATACAGAAAATCACATGGCAGCGCCAAAATTAATATGTTTTGAAATTTGGCACGTAAGTAACGGTGCTGTGTACTTGATGACTTGAGGCTAAACATTGTTTGTCGTCTATCTCGAAAACTATTTGTCTGATTGGAGTTTTGTTTGCACCAATGAATTTCTTTTAAAATGTTCTACATGTGTACAGAATATCAGATAGCAGCGCAAAAATTAATATTTTTCGAAATTTGGCGGGTAAGGGTGGGTGCTTTGTAGGAGTAGAGAGGGTTTAGGGTTAGAGAGGATGTAGAAGTAGAGACGTTTTGGGGGTAGAGGGCGTAGGAGTAGAGAGGGTTTAGTGGTAGAGAGGGGGTAGGAGTAGAGAGGGAGTAGGTTTAGAAAGTGTGTCGGAGTAGAGAGGTAAAGTAGTAGAGAGGGAGTAGGATTAGAGAGTGTTTAGGGGTAGAGAGGGAGTAGGAGTAGAGAGGGTTTAGGGGTAGAGAGAGTGTAGGAGTAGAGAGGAGTTGGAGTAGAAAAAGAGTAGGAGTAGAGAGGGTTTAGGGGTAGAGAGGGTTTAGGTGTTGAGAGGCAGTCAGAGTAGAGAGGGTTTAGGGGTAGAGAGGGTGTTGGAGTAGAGAGGGGTTAGGGGTAGGTAGGGTGTAGGGGTAGAGGGTGTAGGAGTATAAAAGAATTAAGGGTAGAGAGGTTGTAGGAGTAGAGAAGGTTTAAGGGTAGAGAGGGGATAGGAGTAGAGGGGGAATAGGAGTAGAGAAGGTTTAGGGATAGAGAGGGTGTAGGGGTAGAGAGGGTTTAGGGGTAGAGAGGGTTAAATGGTAGAGAGGGTGTAGGAGTAGAGAGGTTGTAGAAGTAGAGAGGTTTTAGGGGTAAAGAGGGTGTAGAAGTAGAAGAGAATAGGAGTAGAGGGGGTTTAGGTGTAGAGAGGGTGTAGAAGAAGAGATGGAGTAGGAGTAGAGAGGGTGTAGAAGAAGAGAGGGAGTAGGAGTAGAGTGGGTGTAGGGGTAGAGAGGGTTTAGGGATAGAGAGGGTGTAGGGGTGGAGAGGGATTAGGTGTACAGAGGGTGTAGGTGTAGAGAGGGAGTAGCAGAAGAGAGGGTTTAGGGGTGGAGAGGGTTTAGGGATAGAGAGGGTGTAGACGTAGAGAGGGATTAGGGGTAGAGAGGGAGTAGCAGAAGAGAGGGTTTAGGGGTAGAGAGGGTGTAGAAGAAGAGAGGGAGTAGCAGTAGAGAGGGTATAGGGGTAGAGAGGGTTTAGGGGTAGAGAGGGTTTAGGGATAGAGAGGGTGTAGGTGTAGAGAGGGATTAGGGGAAGAGGGTGTTGGAGTAGAGAGGGAGTAGCAGAAGAGAGGGAGTAGAAGAGAGTAGGAGTGGAGGGGGTAGGGGTAGAGAGGGTGTAGAAGAAGAGGGAGTAGTAGAGAGGGTGTAAAAGAAGAGAGGGTGTAGGAGTTGAGAGGGTTTAGTAGTAGAGAGGGAATAGCAGTAGAGAGGGTTTAGGGGTAGAGACGGTTTAAGAATTGAGAGGGAGTAGAAGAAGAGGGTTTAGGGGTAGAGAGGGTGTAGGAGTAAAGAGGGAGGGAGTAGTAGTAATCAGGGTTTAGGGGCAGAGAGGGTGTAGAAGTAGAAAGGGTGTAGGAGTAGAGAGGGTGTAGCAGTAGAGTGGGTTTAGGGGTAGAGTGGGTGTAGGAGTAGAGATGTAGTAAAAGTAGAGAGGGTTCAGGGGTCAAGCGGGTGTAGAAGAAGAGAAAGAGTAGGAGTAGAGAGGGTTTAGGCGTAGAGAGGATGTCGGAGTAGAGAGAGTAGGAGTAGAGAGGATTTAGGGGTAGAGAGGGTGTAGGAGTAGAGAAACGGAGTGTAGAAGTAGAGGGTTTAGGGGTAGAGAGGGCGTAGGAGTAGAGAGGGAGTAGGAGTAGAGAGGGTTGAGTGTGTAGGAGTAGAGAGGGAGTAGGTGTAGAGAGGGTTTAGAGGTTGAGGGGGTGTAGGAATAGACCGAGATTAGGAGTAAAGAGGAAATAGGGGTAGAGAGGGTGTAGTAGTAGAAGAAGAGTACGAGTAGGGAGGGTTTTGCTGTAGAGAGTGTGTAAGAGTAGATAAAGAGTATAAGTAGAGAGGATTTAGGGGTAGAGAGGGTGTAGGAGTAGAGAGGGAGTAGGACTAGAGAGGGTTTAGGGGAAGATAGGGTGTAGGAATAGAGAGTAGTAGAGAGGGAGTAGGGGTAGAGAGGGTTTAGGGGTAGAGAGGGTGTAGAAGTAGAAAGGGAGTAGGAGTAGAGAGGGTTTAGGAGTAGAGAGGGGTTAGTGGTAGAGGGGGTTTAGGTGTAGGAGTAGAGGGTGTATGAGTAGAGAGGGTTTAGGGATAGAGAGGGTGTAGAAGTAGAGAGGGAGTAGGAGTAGATAGGGTTTAGGGGTAGAGAGAATGTAGGAGGGGAAAGGGTGTAGGAGTAGAGAGGGTTTAGGGGTAGAGAGGGTTTAGGTGTTGAGAGGCAGAGTAGAGAGGGTTTAGGGGTAGAGAGGATGTGGGAGTAGAGAGGGTTTTGGAGTAGAGAGGGGTTAGGGGTAGGTAGGGTGTAGGAGTAGAGGGTGTAGGGGTATAAAAGGATTAAGGGTAGAGAGGTTGTAGGAGTAGAGAAGGTTTAAGGGTAGAGAGGGTATAGGAGTAGAGGGGGAATAGGAGTAGAGAAGGTTTAGGGGTAGAGTGGGTGTAGGGGTAGAGGGGGTTTAGGGGTAGAGAGGGTTAAATGATAGAGAGGATGTAGGAGTAGAGAGGTAGAAGTAGAGAGGTTTTAGGGGTAAAGATGGTGTAGAAGTAGAAGAGAATAGGAGTAGAGGGGGTTTAGTGGTAGAGAGGGTGTAGAAGAAGAGAGGGAGTAGGAGTAGAGAGGGTGTAGAAGAAGAGAGGGAGTAGGAGTAGAGAGGGTTTAGGGATAGAGAGGGTGTATGGGTAGAGAGGGATTAGGTGTACAGAGGGTGTAGGAGTAGAGAGGGTGTTGCAGAAGAGAGGGTTTAGTGGTAGAGAGAATTTAGGGATAGAGAGGGTGTAGGGGTAGAGAGGGATTAGGGGAAGAGGGTGTAGGAGTAGAGACGGAGTAGCAGAAGAGAGGGAGTAGAAGAGAGTAGGAGTAGAGGGGGTAGGGGGAGAGAGGGTGTAGAAGAAGAGCGAGTAGGAGTAGAGAGGGTGTAGAAGAAGGGAGGGAGTAAGAGTAGAGAGGGTGTAGTAGTAGAGAGGGAGTAGCAGTAGAGAGGGTTTAGGGGTAAAGAGAGTTTAGGGATTGAGAGGGTTTAGAAGTAGAGAGGGAGTAGCAGAAGAGGGTTTAGGGGTAGAGAGTGTGTAGGAGTAAAGAGGGAGGGAGTAGGAGTAATCAGTGTTTAGGGGTAGAGAGGGTGTAGAAGTAGAAAGGGTGTAGGAGTAGAGAGGGAGTAGCAGTAGTAAGGGTTTAGGGGTAGAGTGGGTGTAGGAGTAGAGATGTAAGAGTAGAGAGGGTTCAGGGTTAAAGAGGGTGTAGAAGAAGAGAAAGAGTAGGAGTAAAGAGGGTTTAGGGGTAGAGAGGATGTCGGAGTAGAGAGAGTAGGAGTAGAGAGGATTTAGGGGTAGAGAGGGTGTTGGAGTAGTGAAACGGAGTGTAGAAGTAGAGGGTTTAGGGGTAGAGAGGGCGTAGGAGTAGAGAGGGAGTAGGAGTAGAGAGGGTTAAGTGTGTAGGAGTAGAGAGGGAGTATGTGTGGAGAGGGTTGAGGTTGAGAGGGTGTAGCAATAGACGGGGATTAGGAGTAAAGAGGAAATAGGGGTAGAGAGGCTGTTGTAGTAGAGGAAGAGTACGAGTAGGGAGAGTTTTGGTGTAGAGAGTTTGTAAGAGTAGAGAGAGAGTAGGAGTAGAGGATTTAGGGGTAGAGAGGGTGTAGGAGTAGAGAGGGAGTAGGAGTAGAGAGGGTTTAGGGGAAGAGAGGGTGTAGGAGTAGAGAGGGAGTATAACTAGAGAGGGTTTAGGGGAAGAGAGGGTGTAGGAATAGAGAGTAGAAGAGAGGGAGTAGGGGTAGAGAGGGTTTAGGGGTAGAGATGGTGTAGAAGTAGAAGAGAATAGGAGTGGAGGGGGTTTAGGGGTAGAGAGGGTGTAGAAGAAGAGAGGGAGTAGGAGTAGAGAGGGTGTAGAAGAAGAGAGGGAGTAGGAGTAGAGGGGGTTTAGGGGTAGAGAGGTTTTAGGGATAGAGAGGGTGTATGGGTAGAGATGGATTAGGTGTAGAGAGGCAGAGTAGAGGGGGTAGTAGAGAGGGAGTAGGGGTAGAGAGGGTTTAGGGGTAGAGAGGGTGTAGAAGTAGAAAGGGAGTAGGAGTAGAGAGGGTTTAGGAGTAGAGAGGGGTTAGTGGTAGAGGGGGTTTAGGTGTAGGAGTAGAGGGTGTATGAGTAGAGAGGGTTTAGGGGTAGAGAGAGTGTAGAAGTAGAGAGGGAGTAGGAGTAGAGAGGGTTTAGGGGTAGAGAGAGTGTAGGAGTAGAAAGGGTGTAGGAGTAGAGAGGGTTTAGGGGTAGAGAGGGTGTAGAAGTAGAGAGGGTGTAGGAGTAGAGAGGGTTTAGGGGTAGAGAGAGTGTAGGAGTAGAGAGTAGGAGTAGAAAAAGAGTACGAGTAGAGGGGGTTTAGGGGTAGAGAGGGTTTAGTAGTTGAGAGGCAGTAGGAGTAGAGATGGTTTAGTGGTAGAGAGGTTGTGGGAGTAGAGAGGGTTTTTGAGTAGAGTGGGTTAAGAGTAGATAGGGTGTAAGAGTAGAGAGGGAGTAGGAGTAGAGAGGGTTTAGGGGTAGAGGGGGTGTAGGAGGAGAGGGAGTAGGAGTAGAGAGGGAGTAGGAGTAGAGAGAGAGTAGGATTAGGAAGGGTTTAGAGGTAGAGAGGAGGTAGGAGTAGAAAGGGAGTAGGAGTAGAGAGGGTTTAGGGGTAGGGAGGGTGTAGGAGTAGAGAGGAAGTAAGAGTAGAGAGGGTGTTGAAGTAGAGAGGGTTTAGGGGTAGAGAAAGTGTAGGAGTAGAGAGGGAGTAGCAGAAGAGGGTTTAGGGGTAGTGAGGGTGTAGGAGTAAGGAGGGAGTAGAAGTAGAGAGGGTTTAGGGGTAGAATGTGTGTAGGAGTTGAGAGGGAGTAGGAGTAGAGAGGGCTTAGTGGAAGAGAGAGTGTAGGTGTAGAGAGGGAGTAGAAGTATAGAGGGTTTATGTGTAGAATGGCTTTGGAAGTAGAAAGGGGGTAGGAGTAGAGGGTTTAGGAGTAGAGATGGTGTAGGATAGAGAGGGAGTAGCAGTAGAGTGGGAGTAGGAGTAGAGAGGCAGTAGGAGTATAGTAGAGGGAGAGTAGGAAGAGAAGGGGAGAAGGAGTAGAGAGGGTTAAGTGTGTAGGAGTAGAGAGGGAGTAGGTGTAGAGAGGGTTTAGAGGTTGTGAGGGTGTAGGAAAACACAGGGATTAGGAGTAAAGAGGAAATAGGGGTAGAGAGGGTGTAGTAGTATAGAAAGAGTATGAGTAGGGAGGGTTTAGGGGTAGAGAGGGTGTAAGAGTAGAGAGTAGGAGTAGAGAGGGTGTAGGAGTAGAGAGGAAGTAGGAGTAGAGAGGGTTTGGAGGAAGAGAGGGTGTAGGAGTAGAGAGGTAGTAGGGGTAGAAAGGGTTTATGTGTAGAGAGGGTGTAGAAGTAGAAAGGGATTAGGAGTAGAGAGGGTTTAGGGGTAGAGAGGATGTAGGAGTAGAGAGGGAGTAGCAGTGGAGAGGATTTAGGTGTAGAGATGTTTTAGTAGTAGAGAGAGTGTATGTGTAGAGAGGGGTTAGTGGTAAAGGGGGTGTAGTAGTAGAGAGGTTGTAGGTGAAGAGAGGGAGTAGGGGTAGAGAGGTAGTAGGAGGGGGTAGGGAGAGAGTAGGTGGAGGGTTTAGGGATAAAGAGAGTGCAGGATTAGAGACGGAGTAAAAGTAGTGTGGTTTTAGGAGTAGAGAGGGTGTAGGAATAGAGAGCGAGTAAGAATAGAGGGTTTAGGGGTAGAGAGGGTTTATGGGTAGAGATGGTGTAGGAGTAGAGAGGGAGTAGGAGTAAAGAGGAAATAGGGTTAGAGAGAGTGGAGGAGTAGAGAGGGAGTTGGAGTAGAGTGGGTTTAGGAGTAGAGAGGGTGTAGGAGTAGAGAAGGAGTAGGAGTAGAGAGGGTTTACGCGTAGAGAGTATGTAGGAGTATTGAGGGAGTGGGAGTAAACAGGAAATAGGGGTAGAAAGGGTGTAGGAGTAGAGAGGGAGTGGGATTTGAGGGTTAAGGAGTAGAGAGTGTGGGGTAGTAAGCGGAGGGTAGTTGAGGGGTATTGAGGGAGTAGGAGTAAAGAGGAAATAGGGGTAGAGAGTGTGTAAGAGTAGAAAGGGTTTAGGGGTAGAGAGGTTGTAGGAGTAGAGGGATAGGAGTAGAGAGGGTTTAGGGGTAGAGAGTGTGTAGGAGTAGAGAGGGAGTAGGAGTAGAACGGGTTCAGTGGTAGAGAGGGTGTAGGAGTAGAGGGAGTAGGAGTAGGGGGAGTAGGAGTAGAGAGGGAGTAGGAGTAGAGAGGGTTTAGGGGTAGATAGGGTGTAGGAGTTGAGAGGGTTTAGGTGTAGAATGGGTGTAGAAGTAGAAAGAGGGTAGGAGTAGAGAGACTTGCTTACAAAACAGAGAGGTTGTAGAAGTAGAGAGGGTTTAGGGTTAGAGAGGGTGTACAAGTAGAAAGGGAGTAGGAGTAGAGAGGGTTTAGGGGTGGAGAGGGTGTAGAAGTAGAGGGGGAGTAGGAGTAGAGAGGGTTTAGGAGTAGAGAGGGTGTAGGAGTAGAGAGGGTGTAGAAGTAGAGAGGGTTTGGGGGTTGAGAGGGCGTAGGAGTAGAGAGGGAGTAGGAGTGGAGAAGGTTTAGTGTTAGAGAGGGCGTAGGAGTAGAGGGAGTAGGAGTAGAGAGGGTTTAGTGGTAGAGAGTGTGTAGGAGTAGAGAGGGAGTAGGAGTACAGAGGGTTTAGGGGTAGAGTGTGTAGGAGTAGAGAGGGAGTAGGATTAGAGAATGTGTAGGGGTAGAGAGGGTGTAGGAGTAGAGAGGGAGTAGGATTAGAGAGTGTGTAGGAGTAGAGGGGGTGTAGGTGTAGAGAGGGTTTAGGTGTAGAGAGGGAGTAGGAGTTGAAAAAGAGTAGGAGTATATAGGATTTAAGGGGTAGAGTGGGTGTAGAATAGGGAGGGAGTAGGAGTAGAGATAAGTGGTAGAGAGTGTGTAGGGTGTAGATCATCTCACCTTATATCACTTGCCTCACCAATACATAAAATACATAAATACATAAAATAGGTGTAGACACATAAAATACCTTAAATACCTAAAATACATAAAAAACATAACAGACATAAAATACATAAAAAACATAAAATACCTAAAATAGAAAAAAATACACAAAAAATGTCTTGCTTTACACAAAAAATGTAAGGACATAAAAGACCTTAAATACATAAAAGACATAAAATACATAAAATAATACATAAAAAATGAAATACATAAAATAGATAAAAATACACAAAAAAAACTTGATTGAAACAAAATATGTCTTGCTTTACACAAAAAAAAGTCTTGCTTTACACAAAAATACATGAAAGGGGTGGAGGGGGTGGAGAAGGAGGGAGGGTGTAGTTCACCTCACCTTATATCACTTGCCTCACCAATATATTTAAAAAAATACATTTACACAAAAAAGTCTTGCTTTATACAAAAAAATGTCTTGCTTTACACAAAAAATGTCTTGCTTTACACAAAAAAGTCTTGCTTTACACAAAAAAGTCTTGCTTTACACAGAAAATTGTCTTGCTTTACACAAAAATGTCTTGCTTTACACAAAAAATGTCTTGCTTTACACAAAAAAGTCTTCCTTTTTACAAAAAAGTCTTGCTTTACACAAAAATTTCTTGCTTTACAAAAAAATATCTTGCTTTACACAAAAAAGTCTTCCTTTACACAAAAAATGTCTTGCTTTACACAAAAAAGTCTTGCTTTACACAAAAAAAGTCTTGTTTTACACAAAAAATGTCTTGTTATACACAAAAAATGTCTTGTTATACACAAAAAATGTCTTACTTTACACAAAAAATTTCTTGCTTTACACAAAAAATGTCTTGCTTTACACAAAAAATGTCTTGCTTTACACAAAAAGTCTTGCTTTACATAAAAAATTTCTTGCTTCACACAAAAAGTCTTGCATTACACAAAAAATGTCTTGCTTTACACCAAAAAATTTCTTGCTTTACACAAAAATGTCTTGCTTTACACAAAAATGTCTTGCTTTACACAAAAAATGTTTTGCTTTACACAAAAAATGTCTTGCTTTACACAAAAAATGTCTTGCTTTACACAAAAATGTCTTGCTTTACACAAAAAATGTCTTGCTTTACACAAAAAATGTCTTGCTTTACACAAAAAATGTCTTGCTTTACACAAAAAAGTCTTGCTTTACACAAAAAAGTCTTGCTTTACACAAAAAATGTCTTGCTTTACACAAAAAATGTCTTGCTTTACACAAAAAATGTCTTGTTATACACAAAAAATGTCTTGCTTTACACAAAAAATGTCTTGCTTTACACAAAAAATGTCTTGCTTTACACAAAAAATGTCTTGCTTTACACAAAAAAGTCTTGCTTTACATAAAAAATTTCTTGCTTCACACAAAAAATGTGTTGCATTACACAAAAAATGTCTTGCATTACACCAAAAAAGTGTCTTGCTTTACACAAAAAAGTGTCTTGCTTTACACAAAAAATGTCTTGCTTTACACAAAAAAGTCTTGCTTTACACAAAAAATGTCTTGCTTTACACAAAAAATGTCTTGCTTTACACAAAAAATGTCTTGCTTTACACAAAAAAGTGTCTTGCTTTACACAAAAAAGTGTCTTGCTTTTCACAAAAAAGTGTCTTGCTTTACACAAAAAAGTGTCTTGCTTTACACAAAAAAGTGTCTTGCTTTACACAAAAAAGTGTCTTGCTTTACACCAAAAAATTTCTTGCTTTACACAAAAATGTCTTGCTTTACACAAAAAAGTGTCTTGCTTTACACAAAAAAGTGTCTTGCTTTACACAAAAAAGTGTCTTGCTTTACACCAAAAAATTTCTTGCTTTACACAAAAATGTCTTGCTTTACACAAAAAAGTGTCTTGCTTTACACAAAAAAGTGTCTTGCTTTACACAAAAAAGTGTCTTGCTTTACACAAAAAAGTCTTGCTTTACATAAAAAATTTCTTGCTTCACACAAAAAATGTCTTGCATTACACAAAAAATGTCTTGCTTTACACCAAAAAATTTCTTGCTTCACACAAAAATGTCTTGCTTTACACAAAAGATGTCTTGCTTTACACAAAAAATGTCTTGCTTTACACAAAAAATGTCTTGCTTTACACAAAAAGTGTCTTGCTTTACACAAAAAAGTGACTTGCTTTACACAAAAAGTGTCTTGCTTTACACAAAAAAGTGTCTTGCTTTACACAAAAAAGTGTCTTGCTTTACACAAAAAAGTGTCTTGCTTTACACAAAAAAGTGTCTTGCTTTACACAAAAAAGTGTCTTGCTTTACACAAAAAAGTGTCTTGCTTTACACAAAAAAGTGTCTTGCTTTACACAAAAAAGTGTCTTGCTTTACACAAAAAGTGTCTTGCTTTACACAAAAAGTGTCTTGCTTTACACAAAAAGTGTCTTGCTTTACACAAAAAGTGTCTTGCTTTACACAAAAAAGTGTCTTGCTTTACACAAAAAAGTCTTGCTTTACACAAAAAATCTTGCTTTACAAAAAAGTGTCCTTTACATAAAAAAGTGTCTTGCTTTACACAAAAAAGTGTCTTGCTTTACACAAAAAAGTGTCTTGCTTTACAAAAAAAGTGTCTTGCTTTACACAAAAAAGTGTTTTGCTTTACACAAAAAAGTGTTTTGCTTTACACACAAGAAATGTCTTGCTTTACACACAAAATGTCTTGCTTTACACACAAAATGTCTTGCTTTACACACAAAATGTCTTGCTTTACACACAAAATGTCTTGCTTTACACACAAAATGTCTTGCTTTACACACAAAATGTCTTGCTTTACACACAAAATGTCTTGCTTTACACACAAAATGTCTTGCTTTACACACAAAATGTCTTGCTTTACACACAAAATGTTGTATTTACACAAAAAATGTTATCTTTACACAAAAAAGTCTTGCTTTACCAAAAATGTCTCGCTTTACCAAAAATGTCTCGCTTTACCAAAAATGTCTCGCTTTACCAAAAATGTCTCGCTTTACCAAAAATGTCTCGCTTTACCAAAAATGTCTCGCTTTACAAAAAATGTCTCGCTTTACAAAAAAAGTCTCGCTTTACAAAAAATGTCTCGCTTTACAAAAAATGTCTCGCTTTACAAAAAATGTCTCGCTTTACAAAAAATGTCTCGCTTTACAAAAAATGTCTCGCTTTACAAAAAATGTCTCGCTTTACAAAAAATGTCTCGCTTTACCAAAAATGTCTTGCTTTACAAAAAATGTCTTGCTTTACAAAAAATTGTCTTGCTTTACACAAAAAATGTTTTGCTTTACACAAAAAATGTCTTGCTTTACACAAAAAATGTCTTGCTTTACACAAAAAATGTCTTGCTTTACACAAAAAATGTCTTGCTTTACACAAAAAATGTCTAACCTTACACAAAAGATGTCTTGCTTTACACAAAAATGTCTTGCTTTACACAAAAAATGTCTTGCTTTACACAAATAAATGTCTTGCTTTACACAAAAAAAGTCTTGCTTTACACAAAAAATTTCGCTTTACACAAAATGTCTTGCTTTACACAAAAAATGTCTTGCTTTACACAAAAAATGTCTTGGTTTACACAAAAAAAGTCATGCTTTACACAAAAAATGTTTTGCTATACAGGCGTAGGCGTAGAAAGGGAGTACGAGTAGAGAGGGTTTAGGGGTAGAGAGGGTTTAGGGGTAGAGAGGGTTTAGGGGGAGAGAGGGTTTAGGGGGAGAGAGGGTTTAGGGGGAGAGAGGGTTTAGGGGGAGAGAGGGTGTAGGAGTAAAGAGGGAGTTTGACGGTGCTAAATTTAGGTTAAAACTATCTCGTGGTGTGTCCAATATTCTTGTTTTGTGGGTCCTTGAAACCAATTCGAATGACGGAAAACGTCTGTCGTCTGTGAACAACGCTGCCTGCTAAACAGTTCAGCCAATTTTCTCCAAAATTGATTTTCTACAATCGATCTCGCTGATGTTGCGGCTTCTTGAATTGGAAACCGACATTTAATTTCTGATAAGTGCTTTACATGAAACCCCTGGGACATTTCCAAAGTTTAAAAAATGGTCTATAGTTTTTTATTATTTTTTGTTGGATAGTGTGAAGGAAGTTGAAGAATAAGCATGTCTGCATATTGCATGTTTCAATTTCGTTGAAAACCCTGATTTTTCGAAAATTGCAAAATGTCATAATTTGTTCGAAGCCTTCGTACTACTACAATTATGAAGATAGTGATATTTTCCTTAAATGTTCTCTTCCTTAAGTGTTTCTTAAAGATATATTTGAAAATAACTCCATGTAAATTTTTTCTAAAATATGAGTACTTCGCATAAGTTTGCGTTAAAGTACCGACGTGCTGTTTTAGTGCCATTATTTTACTTCGGTTTCTATTTATAATTAAGAGAATGGAATAGGAAATGAGAACCTGATTCTCGTGTTTGTCCAAATGCAAGCTTTGCAGAGTTAAAAGGAAATTTCCTTTTGATTTAGAGCAGACCCATCAAACGACGTTGCTTGACGGGTTTACGTTCTAAACACGATCTTTTAGGGTACATTGCAAGAACGGCAAATGGTTGATTTTTGCAGAAAACCATGTGTTGAACAATATCATAGAACAAAATCCTATTGCTAAGGCTATTTTTAATTCTTGGCGTTTGACGGTTTCTGAAATAAACTATTCAATTCAGCTAGCCGATTGTTTTGCGTTAACTTTCAAACAAAAACAACCCAACTCCAACCCAAAAATTACACAATTAATAAAAAACCAAATTGAACCTTGCTACGGTCCATACCCAATAATACTATATACATACCCAACAGAAAGTAATATAATAATAATAGTAATAATGAAAATATCACGTCAAAAATACCTGGACACGATAACTTAAGTAATAATATATTAAAAAATTACGTTCAGCTGCAATCTCATAACTCGCCAATATATACAACTATTGTTTCAGAAATTCGTACTTCCACGAACAATAGAAAAATGCAACAATTTGGCCATACATTAGCCATAGTATTTGAAAAATAATTCTGGAACGACTAACCCAATTGCTACGAGCCACCGAAGCCATCTCCCGCGAAAAATTCGGTTTCACAAATATATTATATATATTTGAGTAGAGTTGAGTAGTAGAGTAGGAGTAGAGGGTGTAGGATTAGAGAGGGTTTTGGGGTAGAGAGGGTGTAGGAGTAGAGAGGGAGTACGAGTAGAGTGGGTGTAGGAGTAGAGAGGGAGTACGAGTAGAGTGGGTTTAGGAGGAGAGAGGAGGTAGGAGTAGAGAGGGTGTAGGAGTAAAGAGGGAGTAGGAGTAGAGCGGGGGTAGGAGTAAAGAGGGAGTAGGAGTAGAGAGGGTGTAGGAGTAGAAAGGGTGTAGGAGTAGAGGGAGTACGAGTAGAGAGGGAGTACGAGTAGAGAGGGTTTAGGGGTAGAGAGGGTTTAGGGGTAGAGAGGGTTTAGGGGTAGAGAGGGTTTAGGGGTAGAGAGGGTTTAGGGGTAGAGAGGGTTTAGAGGTAGAGAGGGTTTAGGGGTAGAGAGGGTTTAGGGGTAGAGAGGGTTTAGGGGTAGAGAGGGTTTAGGGGTAGAGAGGGTTTAGGGGTAGAGAGGGTTTAGGGGTAGAGAGGGTTTAGGGGTAGAGAGGGTTTAGGGGTAGAGAGGGTTTAGGGGTAGAGAGGGTTTAGGGGTAGAGAGGGTTTAGGGGTAGAGGAGGTTTAGGGGTAGAGAGGGTTTAGGGGTAGAGGGGGTGTAGGAGTAAAGAGGGTGTAGGAGTAGAGAGGGTTTAGGGGTAGAGAGGGTTTAGGGGGAGAGAGGGTTTAGGGGTAGAGAGGGTTTAGGGGTAGAGAGGGTTTAGGGGTAGAGTGGGTGTAGGAGTAGAGAGGGTATAGGAGTAGAGAGGGTTTAGTGTAGAGAGGGTTTAGGGGTAGAGAGTGTTTAGGGGTAGAGAGGGTTTAGGAGGAGAGAGGAGGTAGGAGTAGAGAGGGTGTAGGAGTAAAGAGGGAGTAGGAGTAGAGCGGGGGTAGGAGTAGAGAGGGGGTGTAGGAGTAGAGAGGGTGTAGGAGTAAAGAGGGAGTAGGAGGAGAGCGGGATGAAGCGTGGCAACGCGAATGACGGAATAGTATCCACACAAATGGGCCACAATCTGCGTGCGATCTTTCTTCTTTCTTCCTTAAATTATTGTCGCCCACTCCCACGAGTGGAGGAAACAATCGCGCGCAGTATGTTAAATAAACTTGACACCAAAAACAGTTGCTGATTTGAATTTTATAAACTGAGATTAAATCTGAAATATTTTACATTTTGCCAAATATTTTCTCCAACATGTAATAGCAAGAAGTGAAATATCTTTCCTACCCAACCAAAATCGAAACAATATTTAGCAAAATTAAATTATGATGACTATTTTTTTTAATACGATTGCTGTAAATTTCTTTGTATTGATTTACTTAGTCCCTTGTTTCACCTAAGTCATTGGCAACTTGTGGTGCACTGGAACGACTATATGAATATGAAGGGCAGAACAATGTCTGTTGGGCTCTGCTAGTTCTAGATATTTGGGAGATCTCTGTTGTTATGATTCCAGTACCAAACAAAGAACCGTATTGACTGGAAGTCAGATCATTGAAACATACTGTCATTTTTGAGTACACTAATGTAGAAAGTTACTCATGGAAAACTTTATTTACCTTAAAATTTAAAAAAAAAAATTTACCAAGTTAAATAACATAATACTCCCCCTCCCTCCAAAAAAGAGGAAAGTATGACTTACCTCATCGTCATCTTCCAGTCCTGTTGGCATGTTGCTAGAGGCTATAGGAGCATCTTGAAGTTTCTCCCACATTTTATGAGCTGCCATTCTCTTAGCCAATTTCTTGGATTTCCCAGTCCCTACAAGCATTTCAATCACATTAACAATAATAATTGAAATTCCGAACATATTAAACACATTGCAGATATAAAAGTAATGAATGTAAAAAAAATGACCCTGTGGTATTACTTTCTTCAAAAACAAAAACATACAAAAAGTTATTGAGCAGCATTTCAAATAGATCACTTCAAATTTGCAATGCAACAGGTAATTACAACTAGGCAGGTTCAATGCAAAGGAGCAGCAAAAAGCTTGTAGAAGGATGCAGTCAGCAATATTATACAATAACGCCAAAGTAACCCTTCTTTACAGTAACCATTTCCATTTTCTTGTAGATAAATGCTTCATTTCCATCAAGTTAATAATTTTATGCCAATAAGATTATTAAAATTGAAAAGAGACAGCAGATAATTATAAATATTTGAAGGGCTCTATACAACAAGAGGCTATCCCACATTTCTTGTGGAATTGAGTTATTAGCATTAAGTATGACTTTAAATATTATTCTTTTAGTGTAATATGTTATTTAAATCCAATATGGACTTATATGCCAGTGTACTGTGTATAAAAAAAGTTCTGTATATCAGCTTCACAGAAATCTCAGTCGAACATGGGGCTATCCCAAACAGGTTTCAACTGTTTTTGGTATAAAATAAATAAATAAATTCCTAATGTGAATCCGAGCTTCTGTCTTATTAGTTAGTAGGTCTATGAACTAGTGAATAGAAATAAAATGTCCTTACGATCATAGTAAATCAATGTGACCAACTGTGTTGTTACAATAACTACTGAGTTTATGGGAGATGAGACTGCTATCCCATGCATAAAACATCAAATAAAAGGAAAAGATTTCCTAAAAACTCAAAAGAAAAAGGTTAGAAAGAAGGCAAGGAATAGCGAAGAAGAATATATTTCTAAAAGACAGAAGTTTGTGCCAGACGAAGTATGCACTGATATTAAATACTGCAAAAGAGAATAGTGTACAATCAAGGTATTTTCAAATGATGAAATAGATACTGTGATTTCTGTAAATTGGTTAATTGTATTTATTACTCAATTTGAATATTTATTTGGGCTAATTATGTATTTTTCTTTCAAAAGAGGGTATTTAATGGACAGAACCAATGCTAATGAAACAAGAACAATTGTTGTAAACCCCAAAAGTGTAATAAGATATTAATATTTTTTTCTCATGTATAAAAAAAGTATTTGACAAAAATTTTATAGATCCACGATTTCTCAGTTATGTAATGAATCTTCTAGTAAAAACCTCAATATCTCAGAACTAGTTTAATAGCCCTTTGTTTTACTGAGCCCTTCACTTGTATCACAAGTGGTAATAAACATTTAAAATTTGAATTCCCAAATTACTTTTCTCAACCACTGCACCAAGAGTTAAAATCTATTTTAAGAAATGGCAACATTAATGTACCATAAATTTAAAAACTGACACAAACTGTCAGGTTTGTGCCAGTTATTTATTTAAAAGGGTTGCTGTGTTTTCTCAGGCTTTGCGCACAGGTTTATTACCTCGTGAAGTAGCGACACACATAAATCATTCTAACTTACTTATTTAAAGTATTTATAGGCAACAGTACAACTGGTGTAGCCTGAATCATTGTTAACACAATTCACAATTGACATATTGTGTGATATTCAATAAATATGTTTTATTAATAGCAAAGGTTAATGAGACAAATAGCATTTGAAGTTACAAAAAACCAAAAGTCTCAGTAGTTGTTTCAATTCCACGTAAGTTTAAATAGACAATAGTAGGATATTGCTTTGTTAATCTATTGGAAGCCCTCTTGAAAGCTTCAATGTTTCGAGGTGTGTCCACAATCTGTAGGTAGATTATTCCGGTTTTCAACAATCCCGTGGCTCAGAAAGTGTTTGTATTGCAGGAGTCTATGCCTAGCAGTAGCGAGTTTGGCATTGTTGCCTTGCAGATGTGAATTATGGGTTCTGTGGAACATCACAGGTATACTGTCCGTTCAGAATCTTGTAAGTTTCTATCAATCATATCGCCCCGCTCTCTTCTTGTTATCAACTTTGGAAGCCCAAGTACAGTTAGTAGGTGTTCATAGTTTAAATTTTTAAGGTCTATAGGTGTCGCCCTCCTCAGAATTGTTCAATCAAATTAATGTCTCTGATAAGGTAAGGGTTCTAAATTGTTGAACCGAACTCAATTATAGGGAGAATGTAAGTTTTGTATTGTATAGTTGTCTATTGTATATTTATACAACCTGTCAATAAATAAATAAATAAATAAACCTACCAAGTTCTCTCTGCTTGAACACAGTACACGCAATAGTAAAGAGCCGTTCATGAGGCAAACCTTCCTCGGTAACCATCTCGTAGCTTGGTGGAGGCCATCGCCGAGACATGCACATTTCCTGAAGTGAACCAATCGGGTTCCCAGGAATTTTATCATCATATGGGGACACAATCTCGTTTTTCCTGAAATAAATAAATAAATAATATTAATAATAATAATAATAATAATAATAATAATAAAGTCTTTAGTAGTGGTGAGGCACAGACCATTAGACCTAATCTTCCACCTAACCATGTTAAATATTTACATTATTTCATAAACTATGAAGAAGATCGAGGGGGGCAAGAACTTTTGTTTTACTTCTAGGAAAACTAGCGATACGTTGTTTTATCTTTATAAAATATATACACAATCATATTTAAATATTATGAAACATCTGTTACATCAGTACGACTTTTCAGAAATAATTTGTTTCGTTCTTCACGCAAAAACAATGGCATACATATTTGTAGTAATTTTGTTATAAATCAATCACTAAAACACCAATTACCAGATTGCTTAGTATAAGATAAAAAGAAAATTACATAAACAATAAAATAAATGAATAATAGCTGAGAAAATCACATGGAAAAGCTAAAATAATTAAATATCATAAAATCGTAAAAATGTCTGAAATGTAATTATGGCACCGTTCGGCATTAAGAGGATATGGAATAATTTTACGGTCCAAAATTATTTTGGGTATTTCATCTTTCAGAAATCTCCCAAATATTTTTTTTAAGTTTCAGTGTAAAATTTGTTGATATCATTCTTACAAGTTTTTTTAAAACAATATTTATAAGTGAAGTCCTCCTTAGGTACTTGCTCCAATACTTTCAGATACTGTTCCACAATGCAGCGCATAAATAAGAAAGACTTAGACCTGCAGAAAGTACACTACGTTGTGAAGCTAACCACCATAAAAAATATGTCAAAAGGACGTAGTTATTGGAAAATGATTATTCTGATGAGGCAAGTTATCGAGCGGGTGTGTTCTTAAGCTTTTGGTGACATTTCCTATGCTACAATCGCATCTTTCAAACTCCACTGTATTCCGATTAAAACGTACGGCGAATTGACTTTTGATCACCAGAGACGCGATCATCTATCGGGAGCTTCAATATCAAAATCGTAGTTTACCTAACAAGGGCACAAACAATGTGATTCCACGCGCGAGTCAAGTTTGTCGTCCAAACGTCGCGAGGACGTCACAGAGACGAGTGCGGAAATCACCTCGGGTAGTATGGGAATTCATAACATTTCTGTTTCCTCTGAAAGTTGTTTGACGTGATTTCACTGTATTTGTAATTATCCTGTTAAAATTGAGGAAAGAACCTACGTTAAAAATACGATAAATTATACTTCTTAAAATCCATTTTTGTATTTTCATGCATTCTTAAATACAAATAAAATGCAATTACTCATTTTTGAATCTCACACAATTGCATTTGCGCAGGGTTAAAATCAAGGAAAACGCGTAAAAGAAAATCACACCATGCCTAGTGGTAAATGAAAGATATCTAGCAGAAAAGGAGCCAAATGAACATTTTGAAATGTAATACACAAAAGCCATATTAATTGTCATTGTTAGGGCCCGGATGTTAACGACCTAAGAGAGTTAGAAATATGGAAGCATTTATGACCTTAACTGACAAACTTTTGGTTGCATTTTCGATAGCTTCACATCTTTCCGCTGATTTAATAACCATTATATTGATAATATACTTTTAAAAACTAGCACATTCACTATTCACCCTTTCTTCTTTAGCGCCCCATGAAGACAATTATACCTGCTAAAGTTATTAAATCAATTTTATACAAGCGGTTGACCTTGGTACAAAAATGAAAATATTGCATTAACACTTCCATCGCATCTGGTGCGTTCTACACTCTCTTTTTGTCCTATATAGCTTACCTCCCAATTCACCAATAAAGGAAAAACACAACTATATACAATTGTAATAAATTAGATAACATTTAGGAGATATGAATAATGTCTTTGAGAAGACCATACGCGTAAGTTTTCCTGATCCCTCGCTTCGGTAGTGGTGTGGGGAGTGAGGAGTTGGGTTATTTTGACGAAGGGAATTTTGCATCAAATTTGTAATCCCTTTCTCGATGCAAAATAGTTTCTATTATACGGTAGAGAACATTTCTGGTTATAAGATTTTGCCTACAACGCTCTTTGCTATCATTTATTCTTAACTTAACTAATGTTAGCAAAGAAGTGGAGGTAGGTATTCCTGGGCTCAAGAAAACGTGCGCATATAATACAAGTATACGAAAATAGAATCAAAAAGATAAAAATATATTTTAAAAAATCATGAAAAAATATGACAAAAAATTAACGGAAAATGGACCAAAGGATTTTAAAAAACCAAAATGTACTCACTCCCAGCTGTCAAGGAAACAGAAATATTATTCGGACCATGTCTGTCATTGATGCTGCACAAAATGGTAATGTTGCCACTGAATCTACTCAGCGAGCCTTTTGCAAAAAACACACTGTGTACTCTGCATACCAATTTTGAAGCAATAGTTTACCAATAGTATGAGGATGCTGAGCAGGAAAATAGGGATTGATCTCTCTGCGAGGGAAAGCGAGAGAAATTGAAAATAATTTACAAGCTCAAAAATAAAGAAGTTCAATAATTAATAAAATATAATTTTAATTATCGAATTAACACAAAAGTCACATTCTGCAATTTGTGTAGTATTACAGAAACGTCGGGACATATATACTATATTGCCCGAATTATATTGAACTCTCGAAATGTGGCCTCATGAAAGAAATTGATCAGAAAAGTTCAAAAATATTCGTGGACGAAAGTGGAGAGGGGACTTTTGGAATTTAAATTAAACACTACTTTTGTTGCAGATTTTGATTCTGTGTCAAAATCGGTAAAATATCCGAAAAGAAGTTTCCGGTTTCTGTTAGATCACGTTATATCAAACGAAAAACAAACATGACTTGGGGGAAAGCACGTTGCATTTCATAAATCTGCGATAAAGTATACCAATAAGAGTTCTGTTCTGGGTCATTCAAACAAGTACATTTAAACAACGTTTTTCGAACTCCTTGGCGTAAGGCAATCTTGAATATTAACACACGGGTACGTTGGAGTGAAACTAAGCGCTCATGAAATTGGTATGATTCTACGATCTTCCTGAATCTTCCCGAGTGCTACTTCACACGTGTATTACTGTAATTTCAACATTCGAAACGTTAATCAGGATTAAAACTGTTAAAAAATTAGGCCTTCTTAAAAAAATCTTCGTAATATATTCCAGTTAATGTTTAAAAACTAGTTATTTATGATCATTAACAAATTCAGTAACGAGTGGAGCGTAATCCCCCAGCTTCGTCCGGCCGTTCACCAAGGGCACGAGTGGAGCGTAATCCCCCAGCTTCGTCCTATTACTATTAAATAACCTATTAAATAAAAATAAATTTTCACCGGTATCGCATTTTCTCCGATCAAACCAAAATGGTCGAATATAATAATTATGCCAGTATTTTGTTATGTTCCCAAAGATCCTACGTAAACTTAAATTATGATCCCGATCGGATAATAACATCCCCTCTCCTCCAGCTCGTGACCTCCCAGTGCCACAATGTTTGTATCCGAGTATATTGAAGGTCAGTGCCATTCCGTTTTTTGCCACTACCATTAATATCAGTCTTGGTGCACGCGTCCACGGGCCCTTACTGGTGGTGGCGCAGTTTCTGCGTGCCTTTCGCAAAGTGCACGTTACGTGGCTTTGATTTTTATAGAGTGTGTTACGGATTTTTGTTCAAATTTTAATAACAATGACCTAAAGACTGTAGGATTACTTTTTTTACCTGACCCCCTTAAAAAATGACACGTGTCGAGATAACCATCCCCGTGTGTCGCATGAAAGGCAGATGTGTATGTCTGGAGTTGTTTTTTTTCCGTCAATTACGTAATGCTTGGCGAGAAGGGGAGTTGAGGGAGCGTTACGTTAATTGCTTAACATTTGCAGAAATAATTTCACTTATTCAGTAACATACAGTTTATATACCACACAGTTAAATTAAATTAAAAATATAAATAAATGAAAACAATGTTCCAACAAATATAACTTTTTCATTAATGAAATATTGATTGAATCTGTTAATTGCGAAGAAAATATTGAAAATTGATGTGCAGAAAATTCTACCCATTATTTATTTAAATTGGCACCCGTAGTCTCTCGCCCATGTATCGTCCACGATGGCAGTGCATGGATTATTGTTCGAATTTTTCTCACTCGAGCATCCTTCCTCAAAACTTTTCTCCAATTTTACTGATAGGCGCGGTCCGCATTACCAACTAATGCTAACATTAATTATATATAAATTTTCATATTGAACAGAAAGACAAATACAAATATTTTTTACTGCTATATAATATATTTTTACTTTCTGTAAATGAGATGGGGGATGTCTCAAGCGAAACGAAATTAAGGGGTTCACGCTCGCTTTACAGATGAGTTACAGGAGGGAGGGATATTCAAATTTTTCCAAATTTGCGTTACGTAATTTTTTGACGGCCCATTATATATAATTTGAATTGATCTGTACGTTTAGTATTTTGCATTTTTTTTCGTTATTTTCCTGATTCTCTCCTGACAATCTCGATCTTGCTGGAAACATATTGTACTTCTAAGTCTATTGTAAGTCTAGGAGAAGGCACTGTCGCGTTCTGTCTCTGATTTGGTACCTGTTTAGTCAGATAGTTCTAAAATGAGAAAGGAAGATAAGAGCCAAGATTTTTCATTTCTTTCATTGATACAGAGAAGCTGTGTGTGCTCACGAGGGACCCCATCACGGAGGACCGTATCTATTGTCTGTGACCTCTCATCTCTTGAGGACAGAGTTGTCTGGGTGAAATAAGATGCGATTTTTCTCAGTGCTGGCGATTACACTAGTAAGAATAAAGAAAACTATAATTGCCGTTTCGCTAACGCCATTCCAAAATTCAAAAAGGGAGTTCACAATAGCTTTTAATAGAGAGCGTCACGAACGAAACAAATTTGTTATGATCATATCGGGTGGTCATGTGCAATCACAAGATGACCAAGAAAAAAATCTGATTCCTTCCATGTAAGTGCTGGTGTAAATTTTAGAATTCGAAAAAAAATAATTTAAATTATTAATTTCTTTACAATTCTTCCACTTAAATATTGATTTTTCATGGTTTACGTGCCTTTATGCAACACATACTTTAGCCACAATAAACGCCTTTTTGTATACGTATTTTCGAAAAATAAATCTATGAAATTCCGGGTTTTAGTTATGAGTAATGGTTACGTTCTTTGACACAGAAGTACAGAATAATGCCTAAAGGTACTCATTGCAGGCACGGATCCACGGGGAGGGAAATGGGAGAAATCCGCCCCCCCCTACTTTATTCAGCAACTATTAATTTTAAACAGTCACGAAACCTTCAAGCAAAAATATTTTTGGATAATTATTAAAACAAATAAAATCATACCACAACATGAGCCGAGTGTAGCCTGTGACATTTTACAAAATCTGTAACAAATTCGACCAAAATATTTTGAATTTCTCTTCCCCAAATTTGTGTCTGTATTCGTTCCTACTCCTTGAGTTAGCAGATTTACCTGCAGTAAACAAGGTTTACACATGCTGCACATAGAGACAGGGCTTTATAACAAATAAAATTGGCTCTGCCTGACAGGGCAGTTTGTATCTCGTGCTGACGCGGCTGTAGTGGGACCGAACTCACGAAAAGTTAAATGGCAGATACCTTGACGAGGGCTCTCATCTGGATTTCGAAGACGGGCCTCTGTTTACGTCTGATAGAGCCGTATGAATTGCCCACCCTGGGTCCGCCAATGACAGAATGAGGGCTTAAATTTTCAGAGATAGTTACCAATTACAAACGAAAAAAGTACAGTCCACCAACGCTACAGGTTTAAAAATAACCTAGACATGTAAAAATGATTAAAGATTATGCAGACTCCACATTACATTCCGATCTCCACTGATCGAAGTAGTACTAATATTGAAACATTACCGCAGTACACTCTGGGGGCGCACGCGTTCAATTAATATTTATAAATTACGTTATTTACAAATACCCCAATTTGAAGTTTGGCACATTTGAAGGTCATTAAACTGAGAATAAAATATTTTTTCCAAAAAAAGAAAAATACTTTTGCGAAATTTATAAAATTGAGTTTATAATCGAGATTTACTGAATTATTGATATTTAAAAATCAAATCAAACTTTAAATAAACTTAAATAACTGTGTTTGGAGCTTTTATTTGAGACTAATTTCAATTCTGTACGATCAATGTGGCAAGAGAAATAAAACTTTTTATTTGTTAGTGCGAGCAGTTTTTCGGAAAATTGCATGCGGCATAAATTCCAAAATAATTTAGTTAAATAATAACCAAAACATTGAAGCCTTATTTAGTTACACTCAGAACACTTTCAAGGAGTTCCAATCAATTCCGAAAACAAACTGTTCGATTTGACGTGGAATGACTCTTAATGAAAATAGATATTCTTCCGTCAAGAGAAATTTGTTGTCCATAATTAGTTCTTTTATTAAGCTCACGCACATATTTATGAATTTTCAATAGTTTTCGCGCAATATTGGATGCAATATATGCAATTTGACAAAATAACAAAAACAGGATTTTCTCGAAAACTGCTGCAATTTGTTCTTTATTTTTGGTAGTGATAGTGCTATATGTACTACGTTTATTTCACGTCATTTTGTTCTATACTTTTGTTTTTTCAAAAATGGAAAAGATTTAAATTTTTGACTTTTCTCACGTTAATTTTTCCTAGTGGATATTTGTTAGCACTGCTGTATTTACAAGTACATGTGTTGTAAATGTCATAACGTTTCTCGAAAACTCAAGATTTCTGTATGAAGAGTTCAAAATTCTACATTTTCAGAAACGCTTAGATACCCTTTTCTCAAAAATAGCACAAAATTTTTTCTTCGAACTTTGCCAACGGGTAGTGTTAATTATACCATTTATGATGAAAAATTACACAAACGTATTGTTTTTATGACTTATGCCATTAATATGCACATTTCCAGCGATTTGTAAAAACTATCACACTTATGGACTACAGTGATTCAAATGACAAAATTATTTGTCGACAAAATTCTGTGTGAAAAAGAACTTCAAATATCGCTAATAAAGTAACGCTTAAACGTCATTTTCTTGAAAAGTGCTCCAAATTTAAGGAAAATTGTCCACTTTTTAATCTTATTTAATATTCTTAAAATATACTACGGATGTACTATTAGGAAAATGAAAAATTGAGAAAAGTTTTTTTTTTTTTAATGTGCTTTGCGCGGCGATATACGACAGCTAGCACGACTAAGTGGCAAGCCCGAATAGCTAGCCCAGACCACAGAAAATAGTCAGGGAAGAAATATGGAATGATTTGGCGATGTACAATTTTCCAAGAAAAATATCGTTTTATACTTCTTTACAGATGATTCGAAGTATCACCCTGTTATAGCATTATTAGTGTGATAATGCATGAAAAGATAATATTGAGATGCGGAAAACATTGAAAACATTAGCTGACGAATCTCAGCCAACCCACTAGAGAAGCCCACCTGCCTGGCAAGCGAAACACATGAGGACATTTTTTATCCACGCCCTGATGACCGCGCGCGGGAGGGTGAGGGGGACTGAATATTTTGCCACATTTCACATTACGACTCTCCATTTCATCCAATTTACACGATTCACATTGTGTTCGATTAAGGAAGCGTTTCGCCATCGCTATTTTTTTATTTCTAACTCTATTCAGAAGTACGTAAATCGATTAAAAAATTATTTTTAGCTTTTTGGGAAAAGGATGTCGCAGCGAAAAATTTGTCTAAAAACAGACCAAAATATATTCATAGATCTATCTACATGATGACCCTTTTTCAGGTTAATCACAATTTATTTTTGGTAATGTCAATTCCCCTTTAATAGTTCTACCTCCATAAATTTTTCTTGGAAGGATTTTTTCCAGTACATTTTGCTTCAATCTGATGTGTTAATTTCGCTTCGATTTGACGTATGTATATAATTTTAGGCCTTGCCAGATGACATGAAACGATCCAAGTAGTAAAAGTTCAAGTATAATTGTTTCTTCTGCATAACTTTCTATACAATCAGATACTATACAGAGCATCGAAAAAATAAAGTACTGTAATATTAATTTTAACAATGATTTTTAATGTATTATTTACCATTTTGACTGTATAATTCTAAACAACCCGTAACAAGTATTGTACCTCCACTTCTGGATCAATGACCGCCATCTCTACCAGGTTTTTGTCCCGTTTCCCTGATCCTTTGAACAAATGCAGACGTGTCCCCTTGTTTTGCTTCTGGACACGAATGTAACTTCATTATCTGTGTACGAACGTCTTCTATAATTCAGCGGGTAATATAGTTATTCAAATTATGGTTCTCCAAATTGTCGCGGCAGGAAGTATTGTTTCATCACATAGAACATGATGAGAGAGAGCCAAAATCTATAGCTGATTTCCCTTGAAAATAGATTTCATTAGAACTGAGCGAACTCAATTCTTGCCAAAAATACTGTTCCTGTATTCATAATTCAACTTCTGTATGGATTAGGGTGAGGATCCGAAAATTAATAAAATGTACTCTTCTCCCCGCTTGATATCACAGTTTTTAACTTTTTGACTTAAAATGAATTAATAAATAAATGCAAATGAAGTGGTGGACACACTGAATACCCCCGTGACCCTCGGGGATATTGATACTGTTGTTGCTGTTTCTTGATATAATTTCACCGAATTCAATTGCAGCAATAGTTAGGGATAACCTTAATCTTGATCACGAGATACCACCAACATATTGTTGAACAACGATTCTCCTTGAGATATAACAGAACCTAAAAGGTAGTGATTAGGGTGATAAGGTTTCGGTTTCCTTTTCGAGGTTTTCTCAGTTTTGAGCATTTTGTTGCGTTTCAAAATGCTAAAGCATTACGTCAAGGTCAGAGGAAGACTATCGTAATTATTCTGATGAATCCCTAAAAAAGTTTCCCGAGATCAGTAAGAAAATAGCGGGACGAGACACAATAAGGAAATATGGCGTTCGGAGCAGTGTTCTGATGAAGCCGAGACTTTGAAACTGACACCAGTGCATGCAGTTCGGCGGGAAAACTGCGATGAACATATGTTCTTGTGTATTTGCCCTGGCGTTCTTTCGTTCACTGAAGAGAGCTTGGAGGCGAATTATGCACAAGTGGAGACGGTTTAAGGAGACCTCTTCAAGGAAGGGGAGTGCCAACCATCACTGGTAGACTTTCAATGAAATGTGTATTAACTATTTAACTGTGTATTAAGTATTTATCGCTTATTTCATTGATTTTAATATTTCTTGCTTCAAGTAATATTTACGAGTTGCCTATTTGATTTCACTGTTCAGAAATTGCAATGTCAGCCGTTGTATACAATCTAAGGGTCCTGTGCTGCCTATCAGCGCCACTGTTGGTTCGGCCGATTACGCGACAACGTAATAGAGGTTTCCTGTTAAAAAAACACCGAAACCAATAGTTTGTAAGCTGAATGAAAGGAAGAAGCCTTCATTACATCAGTAACATATCCTATAGCTTGAGTTGTACATCAGAACAGGTTTTGAACAAACTTTTGACCTCCTTTTTCTTTGCTATTATGGTATTTAAAAAATATTTTAAGAGAATTTTATTTATAATTTCAACAATGGCATCAAGTGCACCGTATGTATGTTCATTTTTCAGTTTTCTTACAAATAGCATTGGTTTACGATATCCTTACAAATGAATTCCGTAGAATTATTAATAATGCGTGTTATTGGGCCCTTGAAACTAAAGAGACCAGGGTATATGACAATTATCAGTGGTGAAAGAACAAACGTGCTAGAAATATGGCACTGATTGATACAAGTTTCAGGCGCTGCCGGTGCAACTTTGCGCGCTGCAGGAAGCGCGGGAGTCATGGAAGGTCGCGATGTGAAACGCCTCCAACACTATTCCTAATACTCCATTACACTTCAAAATTTGAAAAGAGTTGTGGGTTTCAACCAGCGGGTGCTGTAAATATTGTGGTGCATTTGCACTATAAGCCTGGCGAGAATTGGCATACCACTGTAACAAAATCACTTCAAAACATTTTAAATGGATGGCTTAATATTAGAAATTAAAGAATTTTTTATAAAAAATATGTATTTAAATATTAGTAAAAAACAGACCTTTAAACTAGAATTAAAACTGAAATATCAATAGCAAAACAGGTCCAAACTGAGGTGAGTATATTCATGAAACACTAATGAGACGAAAGGTTTTGCACGAATGATATCTATGAATGTTACTAATTTTCGGTCTTGTGTCATTTTACATTTCTAATTTATTCACATATTTATGTTTTTATGTAAAATGCCCGTTCGCGAAGGTGAGATGGCATGGGTGGTATCAGATACTGCAAGCCTTTATGCGAACTACGCATAATATTCTTTTTGAATGTCCAGTTAAAATTCGCCACATCTTTGCATTTGAAAGCCAATTTTAAGGCAGCATTTTAAGGCATTGTTACATACGAGTTACCTCACGTATGTAGAACTCCAAGTTCATTTGATAAGATTTGTGTACAACATTTTGCTTGGGATTGCGTACACTGTCAAAATACAAATTAGAACCCCAATATAAATGAATTAATCAGGTATACGGCGTTCACAGAGGGGCAACTAAAACAGATTTGCAATGACCAACGACAAACTCAATGTTCGATCAGAAGATTAACTGATTATGCAATGGGAAAATATGAAATTCCCTACAATCGCAGACTGAGTCGAATTATTTGCAATAAAGTATTTAGTTACTTTTCTTATGGCTCGGTTAATCGGGGCTTGCTTAATAGCGTTCAGATTCAGCAATCATTCAGATAATAGATTTCAATGACGATACAGGGCGCCAGGAAAGTCTCTCCGCACTGGACCGATTCAGGGCCTCGTATTAAAAATTTCATTGATGTTGGTAACGAGCAGATCACTAGGGAACAAGTGAAAGACAACTTCCAGAATCCCCTTATTGTGGTGCATAAGCAGTTTACTTTTTACAAGCTGCAGCTTGTGCTAGGAACATAATTTCTGTTGATGGCAGTCTCACCAGCAAGGTGCCACTGTGGAGAAATGTTCCTAGCGCGCTGTACTATAGTACGAACAGTTCCTTGCATTGAAAAAAATGTAATTTCATAAACCTCCTTTCTCATTTGATGATCCAGGAGAATATACAGAGTAGATAGCCGAGGGTGACTCTACCCTTGTGCGACGCGTAGTTCACCAAGCCAACCGAGTAGTTGACAATATTGTAATTATAGCCTAGGTAGAATAAATTACACTTTTCTGACAAACCAGGGAGAGGCAAGTAGCGACCAAAAACAATTCCTCCTTAAAATTTATTATTTTAATAATTAAACTTTGTTCCCGAAAAATATTTTCATTCAAGGGTTGGGTGGTTGGGACGCCACCTCATCTGTGTACAGAAAGTTTAAATCAGATTGTGAAATTGAGTGAAAAAGATGGAAGCTTCGTTGTATACACAGTGTCTGAGAAGGAGACCTCCAAAATTTTAACATAAGCTTTAAAGACAATTTTAAGCATATTTTTCCCAATAAACTACTTGTATATTCAGAATGACTGAGCACTCAAGAAAAACAAACCTAGAATTAAAAACTCACCCAATTTACACATATCGACTATTTTTTCGGTTAATTTTTCTTTCTGAACACACATTAATTTATTTTTATAAATAACGAACAATTTACAATTTACATGTTTCTGAAGTGTTTCTATGCTTCTGCAATGCAAAGTTTTGCCTAGAAAGCATTTTTTAAACCAAGTTTTTAGTGCTTGTTGCGGGTCAGCCATTCAGAATAAATAGTTTATTAGACAATATGTTTAAAATAATCTTAAGAACTTCTTTTCGAAGTTTTGATGTCACCTCCCGGACATCCCGTACATTGTAAGATCTCTCCAACACCAAAAACAGTGTCGAGCTAGTGGTAGATATTTTTAGCCCTGTATCACGCTCATACTGAGCGAGGTGGTTAAGAACGAAACACGCTTTGTCTTTCGCGAGGCCCTGGTTCAAGCCGTGCCAGCCATTCTGGCCGGGGAGGGGGGATTTCGTGGTTTTCCCCTCAGTCATCCAAGCACATGCTGGGAAGCTTCTACTGAATGCCCACGACCGCGAAATCGGCATCGCTAGCCGAATTCGTTAACCACGTAAAGTCACGGAGGGTCAAGACAACTTAAAAGCGTTAATCCTATTTCAATAATTTTCTTCGCACAATAAAAAAATAATCGTCAAGTGACGGATCCTGATTAAGTGCTGTCACAGACTTCGAATGCAACCCTAACACCCGAAGATTGGAGGGCAAGTTGATAACCGTAACTTTCAGACATTAGACTTTCTACCGTTCTAGATGTTCTCCAAGAAGGGAGATAAAGACTTCTGGTAATTCAAAGAAGTAAACGTTAGGTCTCTTTCATATCCGTCGTCATATTAGAAGAAATGAAACTGAAGTGGAGCGGGCAGCTGGGGCCACACTATTGTTACACGATTTCCGGAATCCTCTCCACCACACTCCCCGACTTCCTGGAGGACTGAAGTCGGGCGCACGGCATGTTGCCTGAATGCCGTTTACAATGTCGCCGATTTTTATTTTATCTGATTATCCGGTATCTTGTATTCTTACAATTTTCCTGAAAGTCTCTTAAAAGGAGAAAATTAAGAAAATTGCTATTAAGGGGCTGGACGGCGGTCGGAGAGAGGGGTTGGTGTGTTAACACGGGTACGATTTGCATGCAATAGTTTGGTTTACGTGTCCGTTCCGGAAAAATCGGTCGCTGAGAGGGGTGATTGGTTAATGAGGGGAATCCTTCAGAGGGGTTTAACTGTAATTGTGTTGCTGGAAAGGTACAGGCAGTTCACGAACGATAGCGATGATCGAAAAGACTAGGGCATTCCTGTTCTCTGAATTGTCTTGACTGTCTTCGGCGAAGTACATAAGGATATGCTGCACGGTATCAAATTTGCCACGTGGCTTGTCCTTGCTGAGTTATAGCAACGGCAAAGATCGGCAGACGCTCTGACAAGTTTTACGCCATATGATTGCGTATTCTTCCGCGGCCGGAGTTTCTATTGCCTACGCTATTGGGGAAGAGCTGAGCAGTACACACTGTGCAAGGCCACAGCATGTTGGCCGAAACGTCAGCCACCACGACAAAGACGCGGCTCGACCCGGATAGCCTAAACAATACGAGTATTACGCCGTTTCTAACTGATCTGTTTTAAAAAAATAATCGCCCCGAGATTTTTCAAAACAATCATAAACATTACAAATCAAAATATATAAAATCACGGAGAGCTGAAAATGGGCATTTCAAGTTCCAAATGTTAGAAAAAGCAATTATCCCTAATGCAGGCATTTATAGGCACTATAAAATCCATGCAAGTAATTTCTAGAATGTTTATAGATAATGGTGTAAGATTGGAATATTTTGATTCAAAGAAATTTACTATCGTGTTAAAACAGCACATACTTTCTCGCATTATATTTAAATTTCGATGATTTTGAGTTCCAACGAAAATGATACCAGTGATATTTAAGCTTTCGTCGCTCAATCCGTGGGGGTGGGGGGAATAAAGAAAAAAATTAAGAGCCTTTTTGAGAATTCATTTTTTATAAACTGCATCAGCTTGAAGCAGTTGATAAAAACGGGCAAAAACTTGACAATTACGACTTGATAAACGCCATGCCGCAACGGGCAAGGACGTTCATCAAGTTTCAGTACCAACAGTTCACTACCAGAAATCCACATACGTCACTTTACAACGCATTGCCAGAAGACCTTAAACAATAGAATTCGGTGCACAAATTTAAGTTGAAAGTAAAATCTTTTCTGCTGCATAACTGTTTCCATTCAATTAGAGACATACTGCTCATCAAAAAGGAAAATAATGTTTATTTTAACAGAACATTGATATATAATGAAATAGTTTACATTTGTATTGTAAATTTTTTAAAACTACTTCTTATAACAAATAATGTACTTCAGCTTCCGGGAGAATGAGTCCCCATCTCGATTAGACTTTGTCCAGTTCCCCTGATCCATTAAGCAAATGGAAAGATGGCCCTTTGTTTTGCTTCTGGACATTAATGTAGCTTCACTGTGCTCAGTTTTGTTGAACCCTCCCTTTGCTTGTAGTGGTACGTAGGAGTAAAAGGTAAGAGCGAGTTACTATGCAGCAAAGTTAGTTGATTTAGCAATGCAGAAAAATTAAATCTGCAGGTCGTTTACCGTTGTAAATAAGAGTGCTATATCTCTGGAACGAAAATGACTAGTTTTTCAAATGTTAATACTCATGTTCTTTTCTAAATTTTTTTATTCTTTTTATTTTTTTAAGAAACTCATCTTTCAACAGTTTATAGTTAATAATGATAGAAGGGATTCTGGAACTCAAGAAAACGTGCGCAGATCATCTTCTCCCTCATACGTCACATTCAGTTTTATTGTTTTTTGACTAAAATCTAAATAATTCAAAACAGAATAAAATATTACTAAAGGTATTCTTAACGAAGAAAACAAAAAAAATGAGAAAATGGAAAAAAAGAGAATACCAATATTCAAAATTACATGCTTATATTAAACGTTTCGAATAATGGCAGCGCACAAAAAATTCACTAGTTTCAGGTCATGCGCTCTGTTTCCCGTCGATCGCGATGCACATTTGTAAGCGGCGTGCAAGGTCAGCTGTCCTCGCGCGCAACGGCATGGCATTTACGAAGTCCTAATTACACTGTTTTTGCAAAAAATAATTTTCGAATATTAACAATATTTGTATCATTGCATTTAATTTTTAAAGAACTTTAGAATGATGTAGAAAAAATATACACTACCATTTAAAAAAACAAATCTGTGTCAATATCTCTAAAATTACATACGGTACTAACAGATACAAACTGTGTTTACAAGGTTTCAATATTAATAATTCGCTTCAAACTAGATTTAGTTATCGTGTAATTCATGCACAGACACGTTGATTCACAGACAATAGCTCGTATCTCGTGACAAAACCTGATTCCTTTTAGTATACGCACACAAGGACTGTAGTAATAGTTCGACAGTTTTGTATCAAAAAAACATAACTGAAACCTCCGAACAAACGCAGCTCAAAACATTACACAAGGGACTTGCATTTTGGACACCAAAGGAAATGCAACCCCCACCTGACCCGACGCATGGTGCCCAATTATACCCCCATGTAATATGTAATGTATCGTAGAACTGCAATAATCGAACCCACAGACATCTAAATAATTGAAGCTGAGAAAGTAATAAAAAATTTACGTCACGGCAAAACATCACGAACTCTTGAAATTAACTTCAAAAAACTAAGGTAAAACTATTGTAAAATTAAGTTGTTTTTAAAATATATTTTTCCTCTTGCTCTAGCTTTCCTCTAGCTCTAGAATAATTAAAGATACGGATTTTTTAATATTTTGCATACATAATGTGTCTGTCGCGTAAATATTTGGACATTTATTTAAATATTTCTTTTACGTATCCCTTAACAAGGCCCGCTTTTATGAATCGACTGGTAATGCCACAAAATCGGCGAATGAAAGCGAAGAACAGGAACCGGCGGGACGTGCGTTCTTTAGTTTGAATGCGCGTTGTATTTTTTTTTATTTGTTGCGTCTTCAACTGACGCAATGCGTCTCCAAGCCCTGGGGGGCGTTCAGCGCCTTGTGCTTCCAAAGTAATACTACCAGCGCGGGAGTAATCCTCCATTAATATTTCAATATATCATATCCGTCACGTCTCGTGGCAGTCAATTGTCAAGAGGACCGCCAAGTAGCATCTCGGCGTACACGCCTACTACGCGCCCCTGCGTCACTACTCAGCGGCCAGAATTTGGAAGGAATTAGGATTGGGGTAGGGTTTAGGACATTTCACAAGGGTTGGACTAGCCCCTGTGAAGCATGCAAACTCGTTTTGTCGTAACAAATTTCACATGAGGTTCTATGGGGTTTCTACGGGAATAGATTCTGGAAACTCAATGGTTAAAGGCAATCGACTTCGCTACTGAGCTACGAGAGAACTTTCTCTTGAATTTCTTTTCAGTGAGGGGCGATGTTTGAAATTTCTTCACGAACAGTGTGCACAAAGAAAGAACAATTATTGTGTGTGTGAAGAAAATGTAAAGGTTTGGCATAATGTGCATTGAAATTTATGCATTTTACGGACTCAAGATCGTTTTATATTAGGGCCGATGGCCGGAGCCTGTACAACCTTGACACGCGTAGCGAAGTGTCAACGGAGTCCTAATTTTTCCTTCTTGGGGGCTTTTTCCTGCTTCCCGGGATGTTGATTTCGACTATCCACGCCGCGTACCCACCGAGTCCCTCATGGGGACACAAACCTTTTACAATAGCTACACTGCAGGCTCCTAGGTCAGTGGACAGCTGACTCACAAGGCCTTCCACGACAACACGTACAAGGAACAAACAACCATGCGCACGTCGAGACTCGAACCCCCGACCCTTAAGACCGAAACGCTGAGTCGGCACACGCTCTAGCGACCTCGGCCATCCAGGTGAGTCCTAAATTACACAGATATTAATTAATAAGGTGCAATTTCCTTCTCGTGGTCTCAGTTTGGTTATCCACGTTTTTGCGTTAGCGGGTCTATTTAATGTAATTTAGCAATTTATTTATCAACAAATAGAGCAAAAAATTGTTGTAAGGGGAAATAAAATCTGCGCATGTTTTCTTAACCTATCCAGTAGTTGATTTCTTTATGAAGATACCAGCAAGCATGTTTGACAATATTTAGGGAGTACAAATTTTCGTTGCCAAGTAATAGTCCACACATTTGCATTGGCAAATAAAATGCAGATTCGATTTTATTGTTTTTCTATCATCCCCAAACCACCTCTTCCTGGAGAGAAAAATACTTGTTTACAGGGGTATTTGGTATTTGAAGTTGATAATGAGAAACGAGCGGAGGAACTGGAGGGGCAGAGGGTTAGGGTAGTGGAAGAAAGGGGTGGGATGGGCAGTAAAAGAGAGGGCGGGGAGAAGAGGGGGAGGGGAAGAAGAAGATAAGACGGGGAGCGGGAAGGGAGAACGGAGAATTGGAGGAAATAGGGGTCTCCGTAGGCCCTCCCTCTAAAATTACGAGATATTCAATGTTTCAATATTGAACATGTAAAAATTTGTACCTACAGATGCTTCCCAATTAAGCCATGCTTATGTCCCTGCAATTAATCATTAATCTGGCTCTGGATATTATTTGTTAATAGATACAGTTTGCAATAAATATAACAATTCCTAGCAAGTTGGTAATGCGCAGCTCGAAGCGAAAAGAAAAAAATCTCTCCTAATAAGGTCATGAGCTGTTGAGTCGCTTGTGGCGAGTCTTCAAGGATGCAATGGTTTATATTTTGCTTCTCTGATAGGGAAGTTTTCTAAGCAAGCCACTGCACTGTTCAGTTCAACTATGCTTTCTTTGTTCTCGAGCACAGCTGAGCATTTTGAATGCCCCTAAATTTGTGCGTGATGGATACATATAACTTTTTTAAATGAACTTTGTTACCGGTTTAATTCTTTTGTCAGTAATATATTTTTGCCAAACATCTATTTTCAATTTGTTTTCTACAGAACTCTAGTAAAGCTTTATGAAGCAACAAAAACAATTATTAAAAATAATGCTAGAGACAAAACGTTTACAAAGTTTACTTAACAACTTTTACAAAGTTTAAGTTCACTTAGATTATGCGCAATTAGATTACAAGCTGCGCAGTATTCGAATAGTATGGAAAACAATAATCCACATAGCACGGAAACGAACCATTCCATTTAAAAATCACTGCCTTTTACTAGCCAAGCGCTCCATAACGTCGCTTATTATCAGAAAACCCTTACAGAACTCTATACAGAGACAGAACTATACAGAAATACAGTGAGTGAAGGAGAGTGTAGAAAATTATTGGCGTGATTACATAGTGATGGTACAATTTAGAACTTTTAATTTTTTTAAAAAAATGTTCGCATTTTGAATACAAGGCCTTTAATTCATTGCCTTTAATAGCACTTTAATAAATAAAAATTTAGTATTTCGTAGCATTTGTTCAAAATAGAAAATAAGAAAAACTAATATTTCGCCATTTGAGACCTTCAACAAATATTTAACGAAATAATTTAAATCCTGCAAATCAATTATTCCTGACGTATAAAACTACATGCTTATGTATAACGTTATTCAAAGGAGAAGAAAAGGACAGTCTTTGTAATTTGTAAATACTTATTCAACACTAACATTGTTTTAAAAATGTTTAAATTTAAATAAATTTAAAAAGTATTTTGTTAAATGACATCAATTTATATGATAAACTACTATCCATATATAACACACTCAGCGGAAAATTAACTGACTGTATGTTGGCGCATTTGGGTTAACCTATTTCTTCTTTCAGTACAAACTTCAGTATAGTGAATGAAAAATCGTTGAGCTTCTGCACTGGTGACAACTGTCAAATTAAATGTTTTCAAACATTTGTGTTGTGCTCTAGTTAGCAAACACCAAGGAAAACATAAAATAATATTTAGCAAATATATGGCACATCACGATCATTTCGCACTTTGTTCCCAATTTAACACTTCACCGCAAATTGAAAACCTTCAGAAATATACTGCACCGACAGTCAAAACATACAATTACTAATTTCTCTCAGCGTCTGGTATTATTTCGCATTTTTTCCAATTGCGAAAATCTACCATCTCTACCAATACACGTCAGCAGACGTCAAAGATATTTTTCGGAAGGTATCGACTTATTCTATCGAAGAAATTATATCAAATATGATTATTGCTTATTTTTCACAGCATGAATGCTTTAGTGTATAACAGAGCAATGTCAGAGATCGCGACCCAATATTTGGTTTACATAGAGAAAGCATGCAATGTAACTTCGTGTTGAAAGTATAAATAACGTCAGTCTAAATACCGCCATTCAATATAAATAACAGTAAACAATAACACTAGGTATGTGCCTTATGGTACCAAAGATACCATCAAAACATTTCTGATACAGCAAAATGCAAAAACCTTAAATAATGTTCTTCGTATAGAACGCTAAGAAACAACGGAACATTCCTACAAGCATGACATTTATGAGATATTTTAAAAGCTTTTTCGAAATATGCAGATAAACATTGTAGAAGACGTCCTGTTTATTAATTGACATTGCACAAAAATGAGAAATATGCCTTTAAAAGTTTCACCTGTGCATTTCGAAAACTTCTATGTCCTTAAACTTCGTAATTTCTACTAAATAATATAGTTATTTTCACTTCAAAGAAGACAATATGACACTTGCTTACCTCACACTCGTTACTTCTATAAAGCTCTTTCATTTACACGCTGTCAGCCACTGTTATGAATTACAGCGTTTAGCGTAAGGGCTCAACGAGGAACAACTGACCGCGACACTGGAGGTTATGATGCCCGCGCTAGTTCGGCAAACTCCGGTACTACCGTAAGAGATCGGCAGAGAAGTGGTAGGGGGAGTAACATGGAGGGGAAGGAAAGGCAGACGCCGAAGACACCTAAGCACTTCGCCAGCTTAACCTATACTTCCCCACCGCCACCTCACCGACTACGGAACAATTTTTGTCACGTTCTCAAGAAATCTAGAAAGTGAGAAAATGGGAAAACCCTACATAGTTGACGTAGATAGTATGAAGGATCGAATCTACGATCTTCGTTATTCCTCCTATGCCAACTTACTAAGAGAAGAAAGTATTATAATCCAGCGCCCGAAAACAACGATTTTTTTAATAGAAATTCGTATTACCGGACTCTGGTTACAAAAAGGGAATAAATCGTGTTCATAAATGTGAGACTGTGAGCGACATTATGGACTACTTCACTTAGAACAGACAAGACGGACAGACGGACGGACAGACGGACGGACAGACGGACGGACAGACGGACGGACAGACGGACGGACAGACGGACGGACAGACGGACGGACAGACGGACGGACAGACGGACGGACAGACGGACGGACAGACGGACGGACAGACGGACGGACGAACGGACGGACGGACGGACAGGCGGACAGACGGACGCACAGACGGACGGTTAGACGGACGGACAGACGAACGGACAGACGGACGGGAAGACGGACGGACGGGCAGACGGACGGACGGACAGACGAACGGTCGGACAGACGGACGGACTGACAGACGGACGGACAGACGGACGGACAAACGAACGGAAGGACAGACGGACGGACGGACAGACGGACGGACGGACGGACTGAAATACCGACCGTCTCTACGTCCAGCCGTCTATCCGTCTCTGCGTCTGTCTGTCTTTCGTCTGTCTGTACGTCTCTCCGTCCGTCTGTCCGTCCGTGTGTCCGTTTGTCTGTTCGGCTGTCCGTCCGGCTGTCCGTCCGGTTGTCCATCCGGCTGTCCGTCCGGGTGTCTGTTCGGCTGTCCGTCCGGTTCTCTGTCCGGCTGTCCGTGCGGCTGTCCGTCCGACTATCCGTCCGTTTTTCCGTCCATCTATCCCTCCGTCAATCTATTCTTCGTTCGTCGGTTAGTGGAAAAAGCAAATAATTTAACTGTTCTGAGGATTTTTTTCAAAATTCCACGATCGATCTGAACAAACCAGCTGTGTACATTTGAATCGAAGATTTTGATTTGGGGGCTGCTTCACATGAAGTCTCAACAATATTTTCAAAATGTTCTCAAAAACAGCTCAAAATTCAATATTTTGTATTCCAGCATTATAAGAGAACCTTTTCTGTTGCAAGAAATCGTTCACAATTGGGCATTTCACGGCACAAATGATGTCGTGATAGATTTTATGTCACGAATGATTGTGTCATCACACATTCAGCCAATCGTAGCAAGAGAATCAGGGGGAGGTAGAGCTAAACGGAACAGCTTTTACTCGCACGATGTTAAATATCCGAGCCGTCACAGGGAAGTTGTTTCGCAAAATTAAGTTTGATTATCTTATAAATGTGTAATGCTGTTATAGAAAAAAATATAGTATGCAATTCGATGCTTTATTACATTCGTACAAATTTGAACACTCGCTCGTAAAGTCGTTCGTTTTCAAAACAGGTACTCATGCAGTAAACCTTAACATTATAAACTAATTGCATAAACTACTATTATTAAACTTTGTCCTCGGCTCCAGTCTCGTTTCCTTGAAACCTGTGAATTTTTCGATAATTGCAACAGATTTAATGTTTTTAGTGTCTTCTTTCAACTATAACATTGAAGACATATTTTCCCCTTAGAAAATTTGTAGCTCAAAGACAGGTCTTGTTTGATAGTTAGGTTCGGTTTCTCGAAAATGTGAGTAGGTTTCGTGTAATATGGCGTGACATAGAGGTCATTTTTAAACAATTATTTTCCAAAAAACAGTTTCAATTTTTTCTTTACATTTCTCTCGAATGTAGGAAAAGATGGAAAAAATCTTATGGTTGTTTCATTTGCGGGGAACTCTTTGTATTTCCGAAATTTACAAACAAATATCATAGTAAAAGTGCAACACTGATGATAATTTTTTGAAATTAAATTTATTATTAACTTAGATTTTAAAATAAGATATTTTACATTATATTAAAAGAACAAGTAGTTTTAGTGCAATTTCTGGATGAATTTATTACAATTTTAAAAAAATTCCCAAAAATCTTACCAATTTTCTCTTTTTACTAGATCAAACGATGCTTCAAAAATGGCACAGCCTAATTTTCGTTAAAATCGGTGAATTTTCGTTAATTGCAAAAGCAATAATACGAGGAAGTATGTGGTATTGTAGCACCACTAGTTTTTAACGTCCGTCCGTTTTCTGTGAAACATCTCTAGCGCCAAAACCGTGAACATGCTTCTTACTAAAATTTAATATTCCTTGACAGATCTAACTGATAATCGGCCCCTCGAGTTTCAAAAGAATCGTTTAATTTTTCCGTGTGTGCGTAACGTTTCCAAATTTTCTGAAAAAAAGTTTCGAAATATTTTCTTAGTTTTAAGACCCTACTGGCTGGTGCAACCGGTGCTCCTCCCCGGCGCCCCGACAGTATGGTAGCCCGAAAAACGTTTCCAGACAACATCCAATAAATGCGCGGTTCTTGTACAACAGTAAGTTCAAGGTATAACGTGGCAAAAGAGATCTCTAACAAATTAATCGTCACAAAAATATTTAATTCAGGCGGCCGATGGGTTACGAATTAGGAGGAGCGGCATGTATGTCCGAACTATGACAATTATTTTATCTCTATAAAATATTTCTTGTACTAGGAAAAATATAGCATGTAATGTACAAGTGATCTGCACGCATAGGGATTTTAATCCTTGTCTAAGAACAGTTTTAACTTCATAACGGAAGATACAATTGTGGTCACGCAAAAGTAAGATTTTAAAAAATCCATTAAATAAAACGGTAAGTTATGAAATCAAATTGTAAGGGTTCGTATTCTTAGGCAAATTAATAGGCTCGGACTATGTCGAACAAAACTCTAATCGCAGCACTCTGCGCCCACACAATTCCCAGTATCCCCACTCTTCCTCGAGCTTCCACTGCATCGCATGAACCAGCTAGGGACGGACTGGCGATAGTGCACGATGCTACGCATTCAAAAAAACATTACTATTTTGTTAAGGTAGGCATAAAAATAAATTCGTCCTTAAAAATTGGGATGATGGTATGCACAAATTAAACTAGTCGATTTATTGCAAGGGAAAAACCTTTCCCTTTTTTCCCGATGTTTTTTTCTGGGGAGGGCGTCGCCCTAGCGCCCTTAAGAACCAACCGCCACTGTTCAATTTATTCCTATTTATTGCTGCAATGGAATTAAAGAAAATTATTTCCATAAATAACAACAGCAACCGCAATAATAAAGAGTTACACTGAAGGGCCAGTTGGCCAGTGAGGGTGTATTCTGTGTCCGCGGCTTCCCCTGTGTATTTCAGTCCACCGCAATCAGCTGTGAGCAAACAACATTCCAATTCTCGGAAACTTTCTTTGCTCTATCAGTTGAAAAAAATTCTAGACAAAATTTGGTGCCGTTATTGAGAATTTGTTTTAGAACCTGCATTAACTTCAAGTAGATAATATGCATGCAAGTAAAAATTTCGCAAAAACTCTTTTTAATATTGACGTTGAAGAAAGATCCCAACAATTTTTGAACTTTTTCATCATTCAAAGATTCAGAGATATTAACGAAAATGGCAACTGCGCAATTTTTTAAAGAGTTCTTTGCTGAGGGCAAATTTGAATTAAAAAAATTGAAGCCATTATTGAACAAAATGAAAATGTGCCACATGTAAAGTGCTCCCCAAAACCAAAATAATCGTTTTAAGCTTGCCGAAACTCGAGCTCGTTTAGATCAATAGAGGAATGAGATAACTGTAAAATTGCATTTGTCCATTTAAGTTATTGTGTGAAAATTTTCGCATTTAACAGTGAATTTTCAAAACCTATCAAATTTTGCAATTTTTTGGACCCCTCTCGTACAACCGTTGAGATTTTTCTTTAAATGAGACTTATTCTTCAAAATTAGTTCTTTCATTATTTGCATATATAAAATATAAAATTATATATATATATATATATATATATATATATATATAAATATAAAATATCCCATCGTATCATTCTTTGCTTCTGTCCAATACCTGTTATTATTTATCTTACTCCATGAACACCATAGATATTTTTATAGAATTTTACGTGGATTAAATAAATTTTAGTGTTCTTGATTAATTGATTGATTGGGTGCATGAGTGCATGTAAGCAAGGGTGTATTAGGAGTGAGGACAAGGCAAGGAAGAAGAAGGAATGATCGCGCGCGGTTCATTGAATTTTATTTTTGAGTCAAAAAGCTTAAATAATGACAGGGGACGAGAAGACCCTATAGATCTTAATATTATTATATTAAAGTATATGTTTAGTGGTATTTAATATTTTTTATTGTGTTATATTTTGTTGGGGTGACAAGGGAATAATTTAACTTCTTTATATTTTACTATGATGATTGGTTAATTGATCCTATTATTATGGAATGAAGATAAAGATACCTTAGGGATAACAGCGTAATATTATTGGAGAGTTCATATTGATAAGGATTGCGACCTCGATGTTGGATTAAGAAAATTATTAGGTGCAGGAGCTTAATATATTGGTCTGTTCGACCATTAAATTCTTACATGATCTGAGTTCAAACCGGTGTAAGCCAGGTTGGTTTCTATCTCTGTTTAATTAGTGTATTTTAGTACGAAAGGATTAAATACATTAAATAATTTATTTTTTGGAATTATATTAATTACTATTTTGGCAGAATGAAGTGCAATGAATTTAGAATTCATGAATGTAATGATATTACATATAGTATTGTTTAATTGTATGATAAGTTTATTTTGTTATGATGTCCTCACATCACGACGCGGCGTAGTAACTGGCTACCAAGTGCGCAAATTGCATTTCTGGAGACGAGACGGTTGTCATGTGGAAATATTTACGGGGGATACTGCAACACTGGAAGGCGCCGAGCAACTCTTGCAGAGAAGTGCTTCATTGGGGCCTGTCGCCGCCATTTTCAACTTGGCAGTGGTAGATACAGAAAACTCCAATTAATAGTCAATGTCCACATTTAGAATGTACTATACAGGTCAGCAGGAGCTGATATAGGTACTGTGGGTCTCCCAAGAACAAAATCGTCTTTAGTTCACCCTCGAGAATAAAAACAACAAAATTAACGTTTGTCGAATATTTCAAAAATATTCTCATTTTAAATTTAAACGTTTTAGAATAGTGAACAAATTGTTTAACAATTATTTTACACATACAATCAATATTTTATAATAATTTTAGGCACTTTCCGGGGTGATTTCTCCCCCTATTTATTAATGCTATCAAATTGCCGATTATTTAAGACATTTATGGAACAAGAATAACTGGTGTTGGTCTAACTACTGTTGGTCAAGACATTACCGATTCACTTGACCAAGGAGAAAAAAAATGACGCAATCGAAATAGACTTTTCTAAAGGTTTCGATTTAGTACACCACGATAATCTTAATAAAATTATCGAATCGAAAGAAAACTCGCGAGTAGTCATCTGGATTAGGAAATTTCTCCGAGATAGGACACAGCGAGTTCGAATTTATCTTTTTCCATTTAATGAGATTAATGTGACGTGCAGCGTCCCTCGAGGAAGCGTGTTAGGACCGTTCATTTTTACTATCCCACCTTACTTCGTAAAAAGAGAAAGTACTTTAACCGTGCGCTGAAAACTGGCGAAATTTAAAAAAAGCTCTTCTTGCCAAGACCTGGTTGCGAAAAGAGGAGAAATCTCGTTCCTAAGTTCTCAAGAGCGTAAGTGTAGCGTGCAATGATGCGAAGTGAAGTGCCCTGACTTTTTTGAAGATAAGAAAAAAAAACAAGGACTATACAACAAAAATACAAACAACAAAACTAGGGCCATACTTACCGCAGTGCATATACTTACCGCTAATGTATAAATTATTGGATAAACAAAGGGAATGAAGTGAAGGGAAGGGGTATAAAAGAGGCACATTTAACTAATGTTTTAAATTTGTGTTTTTGTGGTTTTTAGTTTATTATTTGATATTTTATTATACATTTTAGTTTTTTATATTTGTATGTATTGATTCATTTGTACTGCGCTTGACCGCCACAGCTGCGATTTCTAGGGGCGCTGCTGCCTGGGAATTGGTAGAAATATCAGTGCGGACATGCCCGGCCGTGCTCTTATAAGATTACAGAACTAGTACGCACTTTAAAATATTTAGGATGTCTCAGCACACAAAGGGAAGATATAGATTTACTTAGGAAAACTAAGTAATTTTTTTACTTCTTGTGGCACAAACAAACATTTAAGAAATAATACAAGGATATATCATGTTGAGGGTGTTGTACACTTTTTATCGCAAAAAAGGCCAGTCTTAATGTCCGGATACGAAGGCAGTCCTAATGAGTAAAATCGAAAATCCGTGCATCTGAAATGAAATTCTTGAGAAGCACTCATGAACGCGTATTTTAGGAAAGAAGATTATGAACATAAAAAAAATCAAGTTGAGACATTGTTACATGAATAAGATACGGGGAGAGATAGGTAAAACAAAATTGAAACGGGTGTCAGAACATGTTATGTAGAATCTAATACAGAAAAAGAGACCAAGAAGAAATGGAAAAGAAAAAAATTGAACTTTTATGGAATTATATTACTTAGTAGCATTGCTTTCCTGCTTGTCAACTACGATACTTTTCAACAGGCACGCCTCTTCACCTACTTCTCCCAGAACTATCTCGTTTTTATTTGCAGTCCAGAATTTTACATTGACTCTCCAAATTCACATTACTTTGGTTACTACAATTATTTTACCTTGATTCTGAAAAATTCATTGTATACTTTTTATTTTTATGTAAATATACAGGTGCTACAAGACGGTTTGTTTGAAAACCAAACGGAGGAGAAATTTCAAGAGTCCTTCCGCAGCAAAGCGACAACGACGAAAATGCTTGACAAGATGTCGCGTGTTCTATGTCTTCGCTTGCAACACTTGGTTGTTTTTTCGAGTGTATCCTGCGGCCGAGGCGACGCAGGGCAGACCACTTATGGAATGGCAAACTCTGTCATGGAGCGTGTTGTGCGAGCGCGTCAGGCTAACCACTGCCACTGCCATCCAGCGGGGAGCCGTGGGAGACGTGGGATTGTTGGCGGATTCGCGTGATAATGCTGAGCAAATAGAAATCGGTGAGAAATATGTTTTTACATTTTTATGTCAATTTAAGGAAATAACACTAGATGATATCATGCACAAAGGCACTGTGCGCATAATCAGTATCGGAAGTAGTGACCTCAAACATTCCTAGTTACCTCCATAGGCCTAATTTAAATCGCTACCCTCAATATTTTCAGTATGCTTGAATTCTCACGATTAAATAAAAGGTATTTATAAATAGTAAAAGATATATAACAAAACTGTAATAATAATTCATGTTAATTTGCGACTAAGAGATAATGTTGTTTGTGGAATATGATACATTCAAGTTTTTCTTAATTCGAAATATTTACTGGTAGTGCATTCTCCATTACATTATATAATTATTATATCAATTTAGGGTAAATAACACGTCAAGTCTCCATTTTTCTCTCAAATGTCCAAGCGATGTCGGTCTGTCGTTTGGTCAACCAAACTCTTCCACGTGTCGCTGTTTCACCGGACAAGTGAGAAATAAAACATCACTCTTTCCTCTGCCTAGGGTATTACTCTGAGATCTCCGCCCGACAACCACCTCCCGCGACAATTACGTCCGAATCAAAACCGTCGTTTACCTTTTTATTTATTTTTCCTCCTTAATATTTTATTTGCTTATCGATAAAAACATATCGATATATATATATATATATATATATATATATATATATATATATATATATATCGATAAAAACATATCGATATATATATATATATATATATATATATATCGATAAAAACATATCGATATATATATATATATATATATATATATATATATATATATATATGCCTGCGATTTACATATATATCAGCTGCGATTTACGGGAGCTCGACTTGAGCCTGTTTTACGCAATCGTTTTTTCATCATTTTTCGCCAGTACAGAAAAGATACAGACCAGACTAGATGCAATTTGTACGAAAAAATGACGCATGCTTAATTTTTCGGTACAGAGTTCATCCAGTTTGACTACCGCGCTCCTGGCGGCAGGAGTTATTAAGCTCCTGGCGGCAGCTTATTATGTTTATTTTGTAGTTGCTAGAGAGCGTTCTGATGTGTTGAATTGTAATGAATGAAGCGGATATGTTTTAAGAAATAAATTATGTACTGTATTCTAATATTGTCGCATCCGTGCTCAGTCCTAATATAACCTAACTTAATTTGTTACCACAGATGCGATGTTCAAATGTTTGAACCTCAGCACTATATGCGGCGTCCGGAGGAAGTATTTTCTTCACGATTACGTACAAAGACAGAAATGACCGTGTAAAACGCTGGAATCACTCTCATCCAGTTTCGTCACCGAAACATATTGAGTAGAAACGAACGTCCCTTTTCCATCCATTTACTGTACAGAAAAATGGTGAAAAAAGGATGCAAAAATGACCGTGTAAAACAGGCTTTACGAGGATTTCGAGATACGAGCGCGACTGTCGCTGCAATAAAACAACACCACCAAGGTGGAGGAGGAAGAGGGTGAGGAGTGGAGAGCAGGAGGCGAGGTGGGAGAGGGAGAGGGGAGGGAGAGATGTACCATGAAAAACATCCTCGAACACATCACCTTCCTCCAAAACTTTCAATAAAATAAACTGCACATTATGGCTGTTATATAATCTTATTTATATCGTACTTTTTCACTAAAGAAATCTCGTTGTATACCTCTCAGTGCGATCGCCGGAACGCGTCACAGAGGACCTGTTCCTATCGACGTACAAATATGACGTAGACGCACCCGGAAATGCCTTGCATGCACCACACTACCACAAGCCGGGAGACCAGGTGGAAGCTTACGTCTTGTCTCGGCTACGGCGGTGCCTCGCTAGATACCGGAAGGGGATACCCGGAAATTCCGGGAGGGAAAGACTTCGCAAATCGTCGTAAAGGACGGCGCCGGATCCCGCGCATCCGCTTTGGAGAAACCCCGCCACCTCCCGGGATGCAATATGCACTACACTTACAGCACTAATGACCACGCCAGTTGATGCGCCCGGCAATGCCAATCAATCATTGACCGTTGCAGGGCCAGCTGACGAGCTGGCGGCGCGGCGCGGGGGCGCGGAGCTGGACTCGCTGGAGGCCGTGGCGGCGGCCGTCGACGCCCTCTACGTGCTGACGGGCTACGAGGCGTTGTTCGCCGACGCCCCGCAGGTAGGAGTGCGACACTGGCGGCAAACCATCGATGATTTTGAAAACTTGCCAAGGAACCTTCGACATTAGCACTTGCACGGAGGAGAATTTAATTTGACGGTGACCTTATTAAATTATAGTTCATTTAGTTGAGACAAAGTGAAAATATTAATGAGAACAATTAACAAAACTTCGTCTGAAGCGTTCAGGGCCATCTCAAGGGATCTGATCTTCCTGTATTCGCCGTAGAAGGGCACAGGGAAAGGGGCTTACTTTGAGCACCTCCCCGCGTGCAAAAGCCGAGGAAAGGCAAAGGAAATATCAGGAGATCGGGTCGTCTGTCGGGCGATTCTGTTCAATGAAACTACTACAAACATCATCTGCTTTGTTCAAATACACGAATAGTTTTTCATATTTTAACCTCTACAAAAGTGTAATTACAAGACTTTTCCATTCACAAACAGCACCTAAACCGTAAAATATAGGACACAAACATTGGCTTTAAAAAATCTATGTTTAGATCATCAATATTTCTATAAAAACGTGAATGGTTTAAAAACATCGACATTGAGGTCGCATCTCTGCAGTCGGCGTTTTTAGCCGAATTGCGTCAACTACACGCCATGAAGTCACAGATAAGAAGCAATTCGAGACACCATGGCTTCTCGTATGCGAGACCGTTTGAGATTCCTGGTTACTAACGGCACCGATCCCCTAGCCGAAGGGATAAAAGGCATCGACTGACTACGACGTTACGAGACACCCGACAAATAACTTAACAGAGGATTAGTCCAATTTATATGTATTCATTGCCCAAAAGCTGTTAAAGAGACATGTTACGTAAGACGCAACGAATTGAAACAAAAAATCCCTTCCCGCAGGCAGATATAACGCGCCGCCTCGCGCACAAGTTCAGCCCAGTGCTCACGCTGGACGAGTGGCGCGACGCAGCTGCGCGCGTGGCGGGCGGCGCCAGGGCCGCGCTGCTGCACGCGCAGTCGCGTCTGGACATCATCATCCAGGCTCCCGGCTACGCCGCGGACGAGGACGGGTAGGTATTTGTTTTGTTTGTTTGTCTGTCTGTCTGTGTCTTTTTTTTAACGACGGGGGAAATGCATTTACGCACTATCGACCCAGACTCACATATCCGGGCCGATTCGTGTGGGACTCATCCGTAGATAATACCCACTAAAACCCTACGTCCTTCGCCCCCCCCCCTACGGAACCGCCGTCAGGCATTACTTCGTTAGGTGGGGTAGTGGGGCTATTCTAGCCCACCTCTACGCCATTATTGGCTTCCACTTCTCGCACGCTCTTCAGTTCTGAGGCGCCGCATGACCCGGGCAGCGTACGTCGCAATTGCGGCCCATCTGTCTTCCGTGGTCATCATCAATGGGAAGGTGTTCTCCGGTGTCAGGCGTTGTTGCAGGATTTCCTGCAGCTGGTCTCGTTCTCCTGAGAATCGCAGGCAGTTGTACATCACGTGCTCCACATCCTCCTCCTGTCCTGGGCAAGCTGGACACGTCGGGTCGTCATCGAGCTTAAAACGGTGCAGGTACGCTCTAAAGCATCCATGCAACTGAGTCACGAAGAAGTCCACTTCTCCGTGAACCCTCGACGCCCACTCGCTGATCCGTGGGATAAGACGGTGGGTCCACCTGCCGTTCGGCGTTGCGTCCCAGCGGTTTTGCCACTGTCTCATCGTTTCCATCTTCTCTTCTTCCAGCGCAGCGAGGGCTTCTATTCGCGAGCCGTGTCTTCCCTGATAGTAGATCCGTCGGCGCTCTTCCGCCAGAATCTCTATAGGCGTCATTCCTGCTACTACGCATACGGCGTCATATGACACCGTGCGGTACGCACAGACCACTCTCAGAGCACTCCGACGGTAGACGAATATGGTCCTCCTGGCGTATGCTGATGTTGCCAGGGTGCTGGCCCAAATGGGCGTTGCATACAGCAGGGCGAGCTAACCACGGTCGCGAGGAGCTTCCGCCTGCTTTGCCTGGGGCCACCGGTGTTCGGCATAATGCGCGACAGGGCAGAGATCATACCATCCGCTTTCTGGCTAACGAGTCGAAGATGTTCGTCGAAATGGAGACGCGCGTCGATCCATACGCCGAGGTACCGCAGGTGTGGCCCGGACTGGATCTCGTGTCTCCCCACTCTGAGGGTGATGGTCTCCCGTGTCTTCCTGCTGGTAATCAGCACTGCCTCAGTTTTGTGATCGGCCAGGACCAGCCCGACCAAAGACAGCCACCGGCGAATTATCGCGATGGAGCGGTTGGCCACGCGGGTAACGTCCTCCAGGTGCTTGTCCACTACGACGAGTGCCACGTCGTCAGCGAAGCCAATGGTCTCCGCGCCACGTGGTAACTCCAATCTCAGTACCGCATCGTACATGATGTTCCAAAGTAAGGGACATCATGTACGAACCGACCCCTGTGGAACACCACCCGTCACGCCATAGCTCCTCGGACCGTCATCTGTGTAGTACAACAGAACTCGATCTTTGAAGTAGTCGCTGATGATTGTCCTGATGTACACTGGGACTTCCAGGAGATGAAGGGCATTTAGAATGCAGCTCCACCTCGCTGAGTTGAAGGCGTTTTTAATATCCAAGGTCACGACGGCGCAGTACTTCTTAGTGCCCCTACTCCAGCGTGCTCCTGATATGGCCTCTCTAGCAATGCTCACCACTTTACCAATTGCCTCCACTGTTGAGCGCGCCTTTCGGAAACCAAACTGATTATCGGAAAGGCCGCTGTTGCTTTCGACGAAGGTCTCAAGTCTGCTGCAAACAATTACTGTTATTTTAAGATCATTTGTTAATTAGTGAATTAATCCACACAATTATGGCAAGTACGTAATTACACTCGCGTGCGGTAATACTGCACTTAACTGTAAACTTTATGAACCAACCGCAACTTCCTATCACTCTCCGCTCACTTCTACCGTAGGTTTAGGCAAGGAGGAATTTTAACTTAATTACTCCTATATCATATACTTCTTTATGCTACGAACAGTATTATTTATTAGAGTGAGAAAGAAAGAAAGATAGAGAGAAAAGAAAACCGCTATTTTCATTTAATTTACGTACACTGTGTGTGTCCTCCTTTCATAGCTTCGATGGTCGTGCACTATTGTATATTTGTTGGTTCGATTTCGTATTCCTCTTCTTGAAATTAACTGTCGCTGAATCAACGTAAACTGTTCATTGAAAGTTTAATATATTTTTTTTCTCCACTGTAGAAATATACTTATCTACTCTATCATGCCTTTGACCCGTTTCCTGCGTACTGGTTTTCAGTTATTTATTCTTCGGAAAGGTCGTAGTGCCATCTATTGACAAGTTTAGTATTACTTCGCGCTTTGCCAGTACGTGTTCACCACGGTACGTGTTTATTGCCATTTTTGGCTGGCGACCGTGATTCATTTATTAATTTATTTATTTCGCCGCTCTCAACTTTAACACAATTCCTTCTCCTTATGCTCCTTGGACACAAGAGAGAGAGAGAGAGAGAGAGAGAGAGATAGAGAGAGATAGAGAGAGATAGAGAGAGAGAGATAGAGATAGAGAGAGATAGAGAGAGATAGAGAGAGATAGAGAGAGATAGAGGGAGATAGAGGGAGATAGAGAGAGATAGAGAGAGATAGAGAGAGATAGAGAGAGATAGAGAGAGATAGAGAGAGATAGAGAGAGAGAGAGAGAGAGAGAGAGAGAGAGAGAGAGAGAGAGAGAGAGAGAAGCAACGCCATTTATTAAAAACAAGCAAATCATACTGTACCCTACGATCCGAAAGCTACAATTCATCACTACAGCAAGCCATTGCACTGTTCTATAATCGTGCCTAATTGAACTCGAAGAGAACACTAAGAAATAGTTGTAAATAGTACAGTGAGGGTGGTTCATAAACTTTTTGAAAATCACACGTATGCATGAACTCATTCACCACCCTGAATGCATACTAGCGGAAAGATGGTAGTTGGCAAGAGAATTTCGCAAGTAAAAATAGGTAGGCCGAGCAAAGAAAAATCAATACCGCTAACCAATCTGTATTTTTATGGCTTATATTATGTATCTTTTTTGACTTTCCTTTATACGGAGCACTATACGTAGCATTGGGAAACATATGTAATTATTCGAAAATTTATTTCCAGATTTCAAAAATCAATAAAATTACACTACATAAATGCACTACTAGAAACTACACTTTTAGGAAGATATGTACCTATGCGAAAATTTATTTCGAGATTTAATTATATATATACCAAGTAAACTTCGACAAACTGTGAAATGAATGTTTTTATCATAAACATAAGGAAAATCTTCATTGGTGTAAAGTGAATTTTAATAGTATCTGTATTTGCTGTTGCGAAAGCAAATCTTGCTTGTTAGTGAAAGAGTTTCAATTTTTGAAGCTCTTGAACACTTACAGTAGAAGAGTTATTTAACGGTGTAGCTGATGCAGTACCACATGTCCGTTGTTCTTGCGTTAGTTGTATCAGTAGATGGCCGGCTATATATTGCTTTACTCTTTTTAAATATTTGGGTTCAATAATTAAAATAGAGAACATTGAGAAAATTTTAAACAAAATATTCTGGCTAGCGGAGAGATTGCAGTTAACTAGAGTGGTTTGAGAGTCACAATAGGTAGACTAAACCAAAGAGTAGTGAAAAATTAATACAAACAAATCCACTCGTATCTTTTTAAGTCCGATGAATCGAAAAGAGATTCTCTTTTTAATATGTCCGTCTACCTATTCATCTATCCGTCCGCTCGTCCGTTCTTCTGTCCTTCCGTCTGCTGTCCGTCTGCCTTAATGTCCGTCTCTCCGTCTGTTATTAAAGGGCTAGAGCACAGAATTCCACACTCCCACAATCATATGTCCAACTATCCAATGTCACTTTTGATTTGATTTTGCGTTAGTCGTTTCTGTAAAGTGGCCGGCTATATATTATGACTAAACAAGTCTTTTCAAATACATCTAACCGCGATCGTTCCGAAGGATAAAAATTGATTTTAAAATGTTCATTATTTCCAATGTAGACTAACAATAAATTCTAATCGATAGGTTCTTAGATAGACATAATTGATACCAGAATCAATAATTTGGCTCTACGAAGGGGTCTTTTCATGATTAAACGATAGTGAACGATTGTGAATATGACTTTCGTTGAAAAACAATTGGGTCAGAACTGTCGAAAATGGTGTTTTTTGCAGTTTTGTAATCTGAAAAATGCATTTTATGATACTTTCGATGGCAATGTTTTTTTTATTTGTTTAGTTCCTTACAGCAGCTAGTACCTCTCGATAAGGCCTTAGAAAGACAAAATTGATACGTTAGGTTAATACGTAATACCAATGCTGTACCTCGAGAATAGACTTCCCTTTTAGCATCCAGAATAGAACGCATTAATAATTATAAATCCTTGCTATCGTACACTTATTCCTAGGGTTTTTACTATAGAATGCAACATTTACTTCGTATAACACTGAGTGACATTGTGGAGAGTGACTTAATTTTTCGTATAGAAGTATTGATATGTAATATTTTTTATAATAATTATGTAATCAAATTTTTTCTCAAATCGTTTATCCCAAAATTACAAATTCCTATAATTTATGATAGGTCTTCAAAGTGTATACCTGGGGAAGACAGAAATAGGAAGACTAGGTGTTGTGAATTTCCTTGTTCGGGTAGAGTAAATTTCTTGAACGAGTAGAGTTTTATTAAACATTTACAACTGTAGCATACGTCCGATTATCACGGTTAACTTTAACGTTGGAAAATTTCAAACTTTGAAATATTTCCGGCTGTTGCCTACAACTCCAAAATTGAAGATATAGACTGTTCATTTACATAAAGTTGGTAGCAGATAGCCAATTTATCACCAATTTTGTCAGATTCATCATTTTAAAATGTTGGTAGTTTTCGAACATAATGACCTTATTGTAGTATGTTGTAGCATCCTTGAATGTAATGGGATTAAATAAATATGGGATTAAATACCTCTAGTTAACACCTTTTACTCTATAAATGGAAATATAGGTATAGAAGACGAGAGGTTTCACAAGCCAGAAATCACGCTAGGGTTAAAAAGTAAAATGGATTTATTTAAATAACAAAATACACACAAGCTACACTACAAGAATTTATGAATTAATTTAAAAAATCAACCAAGTTTAAAATTATAGAAAGAATATTATTCGGCAACTGAAAACGATCACAATGATCGCAGTGCGAGCCAATGGCCTAGACACAGGCCAACATATGATAACCTTCAATGATTCGAGCGTGAATCGTTTCGGAAGTAATAATACCTATAAAAGATAGGAAGCAGGTATCGGGTATATGGGTCAGCTATGGAAGGTATAATTTCCGTTGCATGGAAAAGTTATCAAACTTTCAATACAAGTTTATATTTGTTGGACAACCAGGGCGACGATACAATACAAAATAGCAACAATAATACCCGATGTCCTGAAAGTGAATAAATAATTAATGGCTCTTTCGCCGCATACAAAATTCAACAATCGTACAGAATTACAAATAGAGCAAATAATTGCTCACTACAAAAATGAAGAGCTTCCGATTTTCGGAATAGCTCACACCAGTACAATATTCAATTTTATACAGAATATTACAGCGTAGAGGGCGCCGAAATACAAAGTTGACAAAGCTGCCAGTTAGCAAGTTTTCAGAAAAAAATAAAAAAGAGTAAATGCTGTGTATCAAATTCAAATACACAATTAGAGTGAAGTACAACAAATCAAGACAGAGCCCTTTGAAATCGGGAATGTCACACAAATCTGGCACAAATACAAAATGTTTGAACTAAGTCATAAGCGACACGCATATGCGAATCCAAGGTAGAAGTTTACAAATAATTTCTGGTACAATATAATGGTCTTCTATGTACAATTAAAAAATCATTTAATCGATTAGCCAAATTTTTAATATATAACGTGGCAGTGATCCACGGTGAGAACAAAAAAATGGGTCTATTACGAGATATAATACATAGATTTAACGTAGTTGAAGACTGCGGGTCTGTCAATGGTAGCGGAGCGCGGAGCGAACTTTTCTCTTGTTTATATAGTCTAATTTCTACAGCAGATTCATTTTACATGTAATGCCCTCTGTTGAAGCTGCTTGAATAACATAGTGACAAATAAATACTAGAAACTATCGATTGTGAGAGCAACAGCCCTGCTATTCGGGCGCAAATGGCCATACCAGACCTATACTGAAACATTTAGATGAAAACTAATGAGTTTTAATACAAGACAGCCAGAGAGCCAATGTTGCCAATAAAATCTGGGATATATCATGATTTAGGAGTGATTGTTGACTGTTTCAAACAAGCCAGAAATCGCACAGAGCTTGTAGTTTAATTACAAAAAATAATTTAAAAGAGGGATGAATAATGAATAAGTTCCAACCAGGTTGAAGAATGAAAAGTTCACAATTTAACAGACAAATTATTTCATGATGTTGTGGAAGTCTATTCATTTTTGATGCATACAAATTAACAAAAAAATAAAGATAAGAAATACAACCAAACACCTAAGTTTGGCCACACTGTGCGTTTGAGAATATGTGTTTGAATATTACCAGAAGGCAAGAATCATGTAAACCCAACATTCAGATTTTTTATCTCAAATTTTAGACAAAAAATATATATTGTATTGAAGTACCACATATTTCAGCTTAGAAACACCCTTTTTTTACTTGGTAGTCTGTATAATACAAATAAAAGACATCTGAGTGGTACAATAATTTTTCAGATGGAAATAAATATTATAAACCTAAATCAGAATTTTTCAGGCTTAAATATGACATCAGTGTCTCATATGTGTACGATAGCAACAAATTATAAAGATTTATGCGTTCTATGCTGGGTGCTAGAAGAGAAGTGTATTCTGGAGGTTATAGTATATCCTGGTGACATAACTGCTTGGTTAGTTGTAGTGGAGTGAGTTGAATTTAGTGAGGTTGGTTAGGTTTGTCATATTGCAAGTTCAGAATGCCCTATTTCCAATTCAGAATCTTCTCTTTCCTGTGTAAATAATTTACAGCCTTAATATTTCTTATATATAACTATATTTATTTTATTTCTGTTGAAAATGGTTGCATATACCTGAAATATGTGGTGAGCCCATTTATTATATAATTTTTGTGCATATAAAGGTATGGATATTTTTTATACCTCTTTAATTTTGTTTTGAGCATTTGATAATATTCCGACGACTATTCTATTCAGTACAGTGTTGCCACAATTAATTTGTCTGCAAAATTATTTTTTTTGGTAATTTTTAGGCCCAATAAATGAATATAACTTTTTCTACTCGTGATTAAATTTTCCTGCACAAAATATTGACATTATTTTTTTGTGGACATGGATTTGTTTAGTAATTGATTCTGTGTTTATCAATGTTGTTCGTTTACATTATAAATCAGTGTTTGTATTTTATTTTGAATTTTGGGGAAGAGTATTTTAAATATAATTGCCAAATGGAAATTTATTTTTGTAATTAAAAGTACAAGCTTTGTGTGTGTTCTACATAAATATATGTGTTTAGTAATCATATCTAATTTGTTATATACCTCACATTTTGTTTACAATATTGCCTATCTATTTATTTTCTATCAACATTGAATACTTTCATGTCTATTGCTATAAGAACTGTACATAGCATTACTTTTTCGCCTTTAGTAATAGATATGTAATAATTGTTATATTAAATATATAATTTCATGTTTTAAAAAATGACACTGGGCATTTTCAAAAATTAAAATTTCTTCTCTAAAACACTTTACATTTCCATCCAAACATCATTTCTTCTTTTCTTAAGATGGGTCATCAAATTGAATATCTGGGGAAGACAGTTTCTTAGGTGTATTGAAACCAACCTCTCTATGGTTAAAAACACTAAATAAAAATTAGGTCTAGAAGTGCTGTTTGCCTAATTGTAGGGAGATGTGGGTGTACAGTGAAGAGTGAAGAAATATCTTGTAGTGTTTTGTATGTCTTTTACCTGTACCGGTAATATTGTTATCAACAGTATTTCGGTGGAACACTTAAATAACAAGTTCAGAAACATAGCTTTCTAAAACGTAAAGGCCTTTTTTTAAATTTTTATTATGACCACAAAAAGGGAAAAGCTAGGAGTTAAAGTATTATTAAATATACTTGATTTTTTTTAAAGGAGTGTTGTCAATTGTTATAGATATCTGTTGTTAATATTAAAAAAATATTTATTGAACTTTTTTTCCCCATAAATTGCATTAGTATATATATTTACTATATTTGTTTGATACTATAATAGTACTACAGAGGTATAATTTTTTTCGTTTTTGAAAAATAAGTACCTATTATTAACACCTACTTCTCCATGAATGGAATAATAGGAATAGGGGGCTGGGGTTTTACAATCAAGAAATCTTGCTGGTGTTGAGGGAGTTAGTGTGGAAGTACGAAAACTAACGCTAAACAGAATGAACCAATTTATTTAATTAACTAATGTAAAATAGGTTTATATATAATAAAAAAACACGCTACTTAAATATACATCATGAATTAATTTAAAAATTCAACCAAATTTAAAATTATAGAAAGAATATCATTTGACAAGTGAATACAATCACAATACGTAAGCACACCATAAAAAGGGATAAAAAGAAGTACGGATGGAAATGTAAAATGTATAAGGGAAGAAATTTTAATTTTTAAAAATGCCACGTGTAATTTTTGAAACCATGAAATTATATAATTATTATAAAAGTTATTACATATCTTTTACTAAAGGCAAAAACGCATTGCCACTTACCAGAATGTCACTCAGAGGTGATAGCAAGTAATTGTTTTTCAAAAGTTAAAAACCAAGGAATATGTGTATGATAGCAACGAATTGTAATTATTTATGTATTGTATGCTGCATGCCAGAAGAGAAGTGTATACAACACAGGGCACAGCCTAGTGTCAAAACCGTTTTGTTAGAGGTTGTGGGGTGGAGTCAGATTAAGTGGGGATGGGTTAGTTTTGTCATATTTTAAGTTCAGAATGACATATTTTCCATTCAAAATGTTCCCTTTTCTGTGTAAATGAATTACAGCCTCAATATTCCTTATATCTTATTATATTTTTTTCAATTTCTGTTCAAAATGGTTCAAAACAACTTAAATATGTAATGAGGCCATTTATTATATTATTTTTGTGCATATAAAGGTATTGGTATTTTTTATTCCTTGTTTATTCTGTTTGAGTCTTTGATAATATTCTCATGACTGTTCTATATTGAAAAGTGTTGACACAATTAATTTGTCTGCAAAAATTTATTGCTTATTTTTTGTAATTTTTTGGGCTGGAAAACTAAATAATATTTTTTCTACTAATGAATTATTTCTCCTGCTCAAAATAAGGGCCTTACATCCATTTTTTTTGACATGGATTTGTCCAGTAATTGATTCTGTGTTTACCTATATTGTTTATTTACTTTATCAATCACTGTTTGAATTTTATTCTGAGTTTTAGGAATGATTATTTTAAATCAAATTGCCAAATGGTAATTGTTTTTTGCAATCAGAGTACAAGCTTTATGTGTTTTCTAGATAAATATAAGTGATCAGTAATCATTTCTAATTTGTTATATACATTATATTTTGTTTACATTGTCTATCTATTTTTTTTGTATCAATATTGAATATTTTCATGTCTACTGCTTTAGAACTGTACTTCAGCCCACCACAGCTAGAGTGCGGGCAGAAGACATTTGTATACATGTTTTTGGTTAATATGCGAGCTCAGCGCTCGCTTCAGGCGCGTTATTCCCATTTACAGTTTCGTCGCCAAAGGCATTATGCCTGTTTAAAAGAAGTTTACAATTCGTGCAGAAACGTAAACGTATGACACTATCTATATCATTTTGCTTTTTCAAAAATTTCTCTAATTATATAGAAGTATCTCTAGCGCCGTTTGTATACATACTTCCAGGAATTCGTTAAATCTGTATCATTTATGAGTTGAAGTGCATCAAGTGACCAAATGAAGTTTTTATGTAAGTCACAAATGTTCTGCAAAAAAAAGCTTTAATAATTCCAATTAACGGTACCACTTAGATTCAATTTTATTCAACAAATTGCGAATTTTTATTGGAATTGTTAATAAAGAAGGAAATTCACTCTTTTTAAATATTTCCGTTATTATATTAACGGAAATTGAGAATATTTCAACAAAAAAACGCTTTCCAACGGAAAGAAGGTAGTTGGCAACAGTATTTCGCAAGTGAATATAGGTAGGCCCGACCAAAGAATAGAGAAAAATCAATACGGGTAACCAATCTGTAATATATTATAGCATATGTTAAGTATCTCTTTTTACTTCTCTGTATACGGAGCACTATACGTAGCATAGGGAAACATATGTACTTATTCGAAAATTGATTTCCAGATTTCAAAAACCAATAAAATTACACTACATAGACCTCTGTAAAAAGTGAAATGAATTTTTTTTTACCACTCGCATAAGAAACTATCTTCACCGGTATTAAGCAATTTCTAATAGTACTTTCTTGCTTACTTTATAAATCACTGTATGAATTTTATTCTGAGTTTAAGGAATGATTATTTTATATCAAATTGCCAAATGGTAATTGTTTTTTGCAATCAGAGTACAAGCTTTATGTGTTTTCTAGATAAATATAAGAGATCAGTAATCATTTCTAATTTGTTATATACATCACATTTTGTTTACAACATTGTCTATCTATTTCTTTTGTATCAATATTGAATAATTTCATGTCTACTGCTTTAGAACTGTACTTCAGCCCACCACTGCTAGAGTGCGGGCATGTCACATCTTTTATTGGTAACACTTTTGTATAGAAGGCAGAAGACATTTGTATACATGTTTTTGGTGAATATGCGAGCTCCCCGCTCGCTTCAGGCGTGTAATTCCCATTTACAGTTTCGTCGCCAATGGCATTATGTCTGTTTAAAAAAGGTTTACAAATCGTGCAGAAACGTAACCGTATCTCTCTATCTGATTTTGCTGTTTCCAAAATTTCTTTTATGTAATTATATAGAAGTATCTCTACCGTCGCTTGTATACGTACTTCCAGGTGGTGTTGCCAGGTCCGATGGACATTCGGCCGCTAGATGGCACGCGTAATTCCGTTAGATTCCGCTAAATTTAAAACTTCTTGCCGCTTACTTCCGCTAAATCAAGATATTTAATTTTACATATAATAGCAGTTGTTTTTAATAAATAATATTTATAATATCGAGTAATTGTTTATATAAATAATTTATAAATATTAAATGAATATGTGATACAAAAGTATTAAAAATGAAAATATTTGAAATTTATGAATCAGAACTAGGGTGATAAATATGCCATGTAAGAAATAATATTAATTACGCGTGTAGAATAAATAATTTATAATTTTTAATTTAATTACATGATAATAAAAATACAAATTCGATATTTACAACTTATTTTAAATATATATAAAATATACAAATATAAGCAATGATTAAATTTTGCAAATGTTTGTGTAATTATATTTATAACTTAAATCTAACTATATAATAGTTTACACAGACGAATCGCAGTAATAACTGAATAATAATATTGATTTTTTATTACTATAATTTTACATTACTATTCACTACTATTAAGTTCTGAAACAAGCTCGTCTATTATTTGGACTTCATTATTGTCCTCATTTATTTGCTTATTATATTTCGCATTTGAACCTATAAGCCTAAGAACTTCATCTGGAAATCGAAAATTATTACAACATTTTCCATGCCGTTTTAAACTAAATCGAATGTTTAAAACAGCATTCACCATTTCGGTGAGATGATTCTACGATTTCTTAGCTTACTTTTCACAATATTCTAATGTCTACTAAAATAATACTTTTTAAATATTAGTTTCATAATTTAATATGATAGAATATTAACGCGGATGTAGAAAAAATATTAAAGTATATTACTGTGATAGAGTTGTGGAGGGCTATCGAATGAAACACGCACTTCTAAATAACACAATAAGGTCTTTTATTGACCGATATGAAACAAATACAATGAAACACGATCAGTGCTTAACGACGCGTGAACAGCAACTGCGGTCGCGGTGGTTAACACAACTGGAAGAAGTGGCGGAGCCACTGTCGCTATCTTCTTACGGTGCAGGTCGCACCATCTAGTGGTATCTTCGCTAACACTTCCCCTCGAACTGCAATGTAAGATCCGCTCCCAGAACGTGAAAATGTTCCAAACCAAGCATCTTCATACATTTCTTATGGTTTGTGCTAGAGAGACCCTTTGTCAATATGTCTGCGGTCATCCTTTCGGACGGAACGTGCTGAACTTGAACCAATTTTCTTCCAACAGCATCTCGAACAAAATGGTGTCTCAGATCTACATGCTTTGTACGAGCATGGAACACCGGATTCTCAGCCAACAGCTTTGCACCATTGTTGTCGTTCTTTATGATTACCGTAGTCAGATCTACTCCAAAATCCTTCATCAGCTGCTTTATATACAAGGCCTCTTTCGTAGCTTCTGAGAGTGCCATGTATTCGGCCTCGGTAGACGATAAGGCCACTGTTTGCTGCTTCTTGGACTCCCAACTTACGGCCCCCCCACTGACCATAAAAACGTAGCCTGTGTATGATTTACGGTCGACAACACAGTTGCCCCAATCAGCATCAGTGTACATTTCCGGAGGTCCTCTTGATCGATGATAAACGAGTCCAATATCTCTAGTCCCTTTCAAATAACGAAGCACCCTTTTGGCGGCCTTCCAATGCGAATCCCCGTGGCACTCGTTGAACTGACTCAAGTGACTCACAGCGTGCGCTATGTCCGGCCTCGTCCCTACAGACAAGTACATCAAAGCCCCTAATAAACTTCTATAAGGAGCATCCGACTGACAATGACTCTCTTCTCTCACGAGTTTGACGGCAGGATCCAAGGGAGTAGAAACAGGGTTGCAATCGATCATATTAAACCTTTCAAGTAGGTCATCGATATATTTTGTCTGACAAACTGCCATGTGGTTCTTGCCTCTGGAGAATTGCAGCCCCAAACAATATCTGAGGTCACCCAGGTCCTTAACATCGAATTTCGTCCCAAGTCGTTTGATGATTTGATCGATTTCGGTATCACTCGAAGACATCACCAAGATATCATCGACGTATACGATCACGTAGCATGTACGATCATCCTGTCCGACGCGATAAACACAAGGATCTGCCTCCGAAGGCGTCGCCCCAAGTGCACGAAGTTCCTCATTTAGCCGTTTATGCCACGCTCGCCCAGCTTGACGTAGTCCGTAGATGGCTTTGTTGAGATGGCATACTGCATCGAACTTACGAAGACGACTCAACATTTGTTGCGCAGAACGAATCTGCTTCCAATGACCTTCGAATGCTTAGGTCGCCTCACCAACTCCCAAGTGTTATTCTTGATCAGCGACCTGACCTCAGACGCCATGGCTTCCTTCCAAGCCATAGAATGCGGACCTGAAACAGCTTTGGTCAAGGAAATCTCGGCCGTGCAAGCGGACTCAGTCTCTTCAATCTCGTCTTCGACGTACCCTTTTCGTGGTCTTCCGGGTTTTCCTGTCCGGATAATAGAAGGACGTCCACGTTTTCGACGCTGCACCGGTTCTACATGCTCTTCGATTTCATCTTCATCGTTTTCAGCACGTTCTGGGAATCCTCTGAATCCACCTTCATCCTCAGAATCAACAGGTGTCATGAAAGGGGATTCTGCAGGCGTCTCGAAATCGTCCTTTTCTCTGTTGGGCTGTTCCGAGATATCTTCAGTGTTGATCTCAATATCAACCCACTCCTGGCCATGATGTTCGTTCGACCGATCAGGTTCTTGGGAAGCTGTTTCCGGTGCCTTGACGCTGTCTTCCAGAAACTTTACATCTCTGGTCACTTCAACGGTTCGAGAGCTAGGCATCCATACTCTGTACGCCTTGGATTCTTCAGAGTACCCGATGAATATTCCTTCTTGACTTCGTACCTGGAACTTTCCCTTCGTCGGATTTTTGTTCAAGCAAAATACACGACATCCGAACACCTTGAAGTGCTTGACCGATGGTACCTTACCGAGCCAGGCTTCATACGGGGTTCGGCCCTTTAACCTTTTCGTTGGACATCGATTCCGTATGTGATTTGCTGTAGAAATCGCCTCAGCCCAAAACGATTGCTTCAAACCGGACTGGAACATGAGGCAACGGGCCGTTTCCACCAAGGATCTATTTTTCCTTTCCGCTATCCCGTTCTGCTCCGGTGTGTATGAAGTCGTCAATCGGCGCTGAATCCCCTCAGCCTTTAGAAAGTCATCGAATTCTTTATTGACATATTCCCGACCATTGTCGGATTGAATACTCTTAATTTTTACGCCGTGTTGCTTTTCTACGAATGTCTTGAAACTTTTAAACTCTTCGAGAGCTTGTCCCTTCGATTTCAGAAATCTCACCTCTGTCCAACGTGTGTGATCGTCGATAAACGTGATGAAATACGTTGATCCTCCGTTTGACTGGGTGCGCATCGGGCCACAAATGTCGGTGTGAATTAATTCTAATTTGGTCGTGGTTCTGGTCGATTCTTTTGGAAATGGAAGCCTGGTCATCTTCCCCTGAAGACAAACTTCGCAGTTCTTATCTTCAGGCACGTGTTAGAAGTCCATTCCTCGAACTGCTCCGTTTTTCGATGCGCTAAGGTCATGGTAATTGACGTGGCCCATTCGTTGATGCCAAACCTGGGCTGAACTCGATGCGTTAGGAGCTTCTCTATCCTTACCAACAGGTTTTACGGAATTGCAGTCCTCCGATGGTTCGCCCTTCACGAAATATAGATTGTCAACTCGATTGGCGATCAGCTTCGTTGCGCCTTCTGTATCTTTTACCATAGCCTTCTCCTTCTCGAAAATTACTCTGTAACCACTGTCCGTGATTTTCGATACCGACAACAAGTTCATCCTAAGTTCTGGTACATGGAGTGCGTTATTCAGGGTCACGTTACATTTTTCATCGTCTTGCCAGGTCACGATTTCAGCAACACCTTTGCCCTTTATGTCGGTCGATGCGTTGTTGGCTAACCTCAATCCGCTAGTTTTTTGTTCCTGAATACTTTTAAAAACATTAACGTCTTTACAAAGATGCGAAGTGCACCCGCTGTCTAGGCACCAAACACCTCTTGCATTTCCGCTCACAGCTTGACAACTCTCGGTATCTTCTTCGACTGCTAAGAGAGAGAGATTCGACATCTTTTTACCTCCTGTCTGTTTGTCATTTGGGCAATCTGCGGCTTTGTGACCTTTCTCGTGGCACTTGTAGCATTTGTATTTAAACGACCCTTCCTTTTTATATTCTTCTTTGTCCTTCTTGTTTTCCTTCGGTTTCTTCATCTTCTTCTTGTTGACGTACATAGCCCTTTGCGATGAACTTGAAGTTGCTCCGTTTCTCCTGGCCTCGTACTCTTCGATGATTTTGGTGCGTAGATTTTCAGGCGTAGGCAGTTCATCTCGAATCTCGATAGCGACTCTGAAATTTTCATAGCTTGATGGTAAACTATATAACATCATTATCGCCAATTGATCCGGATTAATATTCACGTCCATATCTGCTAACTTGTCAACTGAATCAAAGAAACCCAGAAGGTGCTCACGAACATCTGTGCCCTCACTCATTTTGTGTAAAGTGAGACTTTTGAGTAGGGTTGCCTTTCGCGCAGGCCCTTTAGATTGAAATGTATTTTCTAATTTTAGCCATAACTCACGTGATGTCGTGCAGTTCTTTACCAAATTCAGTTGACTTGCGCTAATTGACAGGATCAGGTCTGATGAAGCCTTTTCATCCTTTGTTTTCCACTCTCTAATGGCGTTAGCGTTGTCGTTTCCCGGTTCTGGCTTCACTGCAACGCCACTCACATAGTCCCACGCATCGTTCTTCACGAGTAACGCCCGCATCTGCAGCTTCCAGGTGTCATAGTTGTCGCGTCCGAGCGCCTCGATGCGAATAACACTGTTCGAACTCATCGTGTCGCACTGTCACTTTCAGGTTTTGTCGCGTTTCGGCAAACAAATTACTAAAGTCCGCGAAAAAACAAATAAAGTGTCTGGAGGTGCGTTACCGCGCGATCGCACACTCAGAACAATTCAAACGTCTAGGAAAAACTGTTCAATTCGATCGCGAACGTCACTTCAGTGCGCGCCAAAATTGTTTACATCAATAACAAGTATGGCCGCCGACGCGAAGGAATCGGGCGATTTTCGAATCACGACCGATGTCACGCTTTTGTCAACGAATGACTCAGCTTGTCTGTTCACACAAGTAATGCACCACTTTTGTTCACGCTAGTCGTGCCGTATTCTTGCAATTTGGCACTTGTTGCATACTCAATGCTTGCGACTTGGTCGTTTCTATTTTGCAATCACTATCGAACAAAGAAGTCCTTTTTGTCGTGGAATAGCCCATTTATACGGCTGGGTTCATAACCTGATAGAGTTGTGGAGGGCTATCGAATGAAACACGCACTTCTAAATAACACAATAAGGTCTTTTATTGTCCGATATGAAACAAATACAATGAAACACGATCAGTGCTTAACGACGCGTGAACAGCAACTGCGGTCGCGGTGGTTAACACAACTGGAAGAAGTGGCGGAGCCACTGTCGCTATCTTCTTACGGTGCAGGTCGCACCATCTAGTGGTATCTTCGCTAACATACTGCAATATTATTAAAATATTGTTCTTATAGAGACTTGAATTTGCAGGCTGAATATTTATTTATTTATTCACAAACTATTACGCTTAGCATTTCAAAAACTGCACAAAGAAATGTTGCATATTTAAAGAGAACGCGGATAATATTTTATCCACGTTTGATTGGATATTTGGTGGAGAATCTCCGGCCGCTAGCCAATGAGAAAGGCACCACGCGCCTAGTTGAGGGTTAAGGTAATATGACTCAGATATCAGATTTATGGTTCCAGCGGTATTTGTTTACTTTGGATAATAAGGGACGGAATACTTTACATGTCCCCATTAGTTTTTGGTCATCGAAACAAAAGTTTATAAATGGAAACATATTTCAACCTTGTCGCTAGAAATTTCGCCAATTTGCTTTCATTCCGCTAGATTTTCCGCTAACCGCTAAATCATTATTTCTCGCCGCTAGAACGGTTGAAATTCCGCTAGATCTAGCGGCCAATCCGCTAAACTGGCAACACTGCTTCCAGGAATTCGTTAAATCTGTATCATTTATGAGTTGAAGTGCATCAAGTGACTAAATGAAGTTTTGAAAAAACTCAAAAATGTTCTGCAAAAACAGCTTCAATAATTCCAATTAACGGTAGCACTTAGATGCCATTTTATTCAACTAATTGCGAATTTTTAATAGGAATTGTTATTAAAGAAGGAAATTTACACTTTTTTTAATTTTTCCGTTATTATATTGACGGAATAATAATTGATTTTAAAATGTTCATTATTTCCAATGCAGACTAACAATAAATTCTAATCGATAGGTTCTTTGATAGACATAATTGATAACAGAATTACGAATTTGGCTCTACGAAGGTGTCTTTTCATGTTTAAACGATAGTAAACGATTGTGAACATGATTTTCGTTGAAAAACAATTGGGTCAGAAATTTCGGAAATTGTGTTTTTTGCAGTTTGGCAATCTGAAACATGCATTTTATGACACTTTCGATGGCAATGTGTTTTGTATTTGTTTAGTTCCTTACAGGGTCTTGTTCCTCTCGATAAGGCCTTAGAAAGACAAAATTTGATACGTTAGGTTAATACGAAATACCTATGCTGTACCTCGAGAACAGACTTGCCTTTTAGCATCCAGCATAGAACGCATTAATAATTATAATTCCTAGGGTTTTTACTATAGAATGCAACATTTACTTCGTATAACACTGAGTGACTATGGTGAGTGACTTCATTTTCGGCTTAAAATTATTGATATGTAATAATTTTCAAATAATTATGTAATCAATTTTTTTCTCAAATCGTTTATCCCAAAATTACAAATTCCTATAATTTATGATAGGTCTTCAAAGTGTATACCTGGGGAAGACAGAAATAGGAACACTAGGTGTTGTGAATTTCCGCGTTCGAGTAGAGTAAATTTCTTGAACGAGTAGAGTTTTATTAAACATTTACAAATGTAGCATAGTCCGATTATCACGGTTAACTTTAAACGTTGGAAAATTTCAAAATTTGAAATATTTCCGGCTGTTGTCTACAACTCCAAAATTGAAGATAGAGACTTTTTGTTTTCATAAAGTTGGTAACAGATAGACAATTTATCACCAATTTCGTCAGATTCATCATTTTAAAATGTTGGTAGTTTTCGAGCATAATGACGTGTTACGTTAGAGTAATTGTAGTATGTTTTAGCATCTTTGCATGTAATGGGATTAAATAAATATGGGATTAAATACTTGTTAACACCTTTTTCTCTATAAATGGAAATATGGGCATAGAAGACGAGGGGTTTCACAAGACAGAAATCACTCTGAGGTTAAGAAGCAAAATAGATTTATTTAAATAACAAAATAAACACAAGCTACAATACAAGACTTTATGAATTAATTCAAAAAATCAACCAAAGTTAAAAATGAAAGAATATTATTCGACAACTGAACACGATCATAATGATCGCAGCGCGTGCCAATGGCCTAGACACAGGCCAACATATGATAACCTTCAATGATTCGAGCGTGAATCGTTTTCATCGTAATAGTACCTATACAAAATAGGAAGCAGGTATCGGGTATATGGGTCATATATGGAAGGTATATTTTCCGTTGCATGGAAAAGTTATCAAACTTTCAATAAAAGTTTCTATTTATTAGACAACCAGGGCGACGATACAATACAAAATAGCAACAATAATCCCCGATGTCCTGAAAGTGATTAACTAATTAATGGCTCTTTCGCCGCATACAAAATTCAACAAATGTACAGAATTACAAATGCAAAAAATGCAAAAAATTGCTCAGTACAAAAATGACGAGCTTCCGATTTTCGGATTAGCTCACACCAGTACAATATTCAATTTTATACAGAGTATTACAGCGTAGAGTGCACAGAAATATAAAGTTGACAAAGCTGCCTGTTAGCAAACTTTCAGAAAATAATAAAAATCAGTAAATACTGTGTATCAAATTCAAATACAAAATTAGTGTGATGAATGTTTGGGAAAGGCATCCGTATACGCGGTTTTGATACATATTAGGCGAAAACATGGATAGAATCGATGCCAAAGCTTGTACGGACGGTAGTGTGCTCCATCCGTGTTTCGGTAAAAATACGATGATGGATCAGCACGTAATCCAACACGTTATTGAAATCGGGAGAGAAGAAGGAGAAGAAAAACTGAAAACAAACCGCGTACAAGCGCAAAGTATACACTCTGAGTGTATGACGACCACGCTACCGTTAATCATTTCCAATACACGATCAGAGGGAGCGCAGATCACCTTGCCCGATGAATGGGGAACGCCCGTAGGCGTGACGCAAATTTCACCACAAACTATTTCGAAAACGCTGATTTTAAACGGATTGTCTCAGTGGAACGTTTTATCAAAATGTTATGACAGTATTAATCAAATAGATAAATATCTTGGTCGGTTATTGTCAAAGGAGAACACTGAATAGGCGTAATGGTCAATTTTGCAAAAGTGCCACATTATATGTCGATGAATCATTGTACACGCCAGCAATGCCGGCTAACCCACCAACTGCTCCAAATGTTAGCGTAAGAAATGATAACACTGTAGCGAATTCGATCACATTAACAGTAGCCGAATTACACGTGTATTCAAAGAATCTCAAAAAGAAAATAAAAAATAAAACTAGACTGTAAAACATTTATCAATAAAAAATTTGGAATGGTAAATAAAAATATAGATTTTTTTTATTTCCCTCCTCCCCAACTGGTTTCCTTTTCTACATATTGTTACAAAAATATATACTCTTTAAAAAAAAAACTTTATACTTTCAAAACTCGAAATATACTTTCAAAACATCAAACTTGACCTCCCTTAACAGACGAAATGCTTTACTAATTTTTTGTGGACATTGAATATTTCATATTTATAAATAAGAAAAGTCACTGAACAGAATAAATGATTTCTAATAAGCTGAAGCAAACTGCTGGTGTAACGGAATAGGCTAGCAAAAATAGTAAAATCACTGAAGTTCAGAAACTCGTAAGGGAATAAAGGGTACACTTTCATGAAATCTAACAATTGATATGGTTTCATGTACACAATTCTGTATATCAGCGGTAAAGGGCTTTGTCATAACTTCATGTTTTGTGTAATTAAAAGAGCAATGAAACTAAAAATCACTTATTTATGGCAGTAAGACCCTTTGTCACCATGATACAACAATTGTATATAAAATAACTGAAGAGAATATTACATGGTGTAATACAATATTTATTACTTTAAATTTACATAGTTTAATATTTTCGGAGAAACACACTCGCTTTTCTCCAACACTCTTTTAAATAATTTATTATTTTCCTCGAGAAAATCGTTTATTCTCTTTAAAATGTCAAGTTTTTCCTTGAAATAGGCTTTTTTGATTTCATCTCTTTCCATCTTTTTTGCGTGATATGTAATCTTATCGGCCCGCATGCCTTCTATGACCTCCACCATAGAGATGGAGAAACTGGTGGGGGTGCGTAAACAATTGTTGCTGTCGCTGCTCCATTCGTCGTTTGCAGCAACATTAAACATCAGTTTTTTCTTCACATTTCGTCTCTCATGTGCGGCGTCCAAAAATTTTTTTATGTAATACTTGTCAAGTCGAACGAGTATAAAGTAAACGAGTTGCACAAGGTTGAATGCCTTTACCCTATCTAAAATTTTATCTTTGAGAGTTCGAATAGATGCCTCTAAGAAATTATTTGTCCACGTATTAGAGCATGCGTTTCGTTTCTGTGATACAAAGCCCATTCAAGATGTCTCTTCCATAGATCATCCACATAGTTGAGAAAAATCGGATATTGACCAGCGATTTTATTTCTTTTCAGCAGACAAAACATTTTATTGCACTCTGTTTTTAATGCGCAGTACAAGATATTTTTAAAGAGCTTATACAACGTTTGCCTGTGTTCTTTCAAGAAACCGTGATCGCTTAGCATGAGCCATTGCCACACAAAATGTAGCACGTGAAAACTGCACGGTAGACGGCCACACTACTTTCAGAGCGTTTTCTCGCCCCTACTGTCATCCGTAATGAAGTTTTGCGGACCCGCGTCCAAACCTCTACCGTAAAACCAAGCGTCTCCCATCAACGTCTTTAACATTTTAAAACCGGCTATAACGATGGGAAGGAATTCAGAAGACGTAATTACAACACCCAATGGCACGCCTCCAGCCTCTGTGTACGTCATAAATTGAAACACCCTATGGCCTTCTCGGCCCCATCGAGTCCACAAATACTAATTCACCCGCCTCTCGTAACAGAGTGTGTGCTCTCCGCATTAAGGGCGTGCAAATTGCAACGAGCTAATAGTCTTTGCCTTGCGTCATTTCAATACACTTATCTTTGCCATCTTATTAAAATCTGCCACAATTTTGTCATTTAAAAGTTGTAGAGAGTCTGTATATGTGGCCGGACCGTACTGTTTATTATACTTGATGACTCGGGGCTCCACTTTGTTTGTCGTCTCTCTCGGAAACTATGCGTATGATTGGGGTTTAGTTTGCACCAATGAATTTCTTTTAATGTGTTTTACTTGTATACCGAATATTAGATGGCAGCGCCAAAATTAATATTTTTCGAAATTTGGCACGTAAGGGGGAGGGGGTGCTTTGTACTTGATGACTCGGGGCTCCACTTTGTTTGTCGTCTATCTCGGAAACTATGCGTCTGATTGGAGTTTAGTTTGCACCAATGAATTTCTTTTAATGTGTTTTACTTGTATACAGAATATCAGATAGCAGCGCCAAAATTAATATTTTTTAAATTTGGCACGTAAGGGAGGAATGCTTTGTACTTGATGACTCGGGGCTCCACTTTGTCGTCTATCACGTAAGGGAGGGGGGTGTTTTGTACTTAATGACCCGGGGCTCCACATTTTTTGTCGTCTATCTCGGAAACTATGCGTCTGATGAGAGTTTAGTTTGCACCAATGAATTTCTTTCAAAGTGTTTTATTGTATACAGAATATCAGATGGCAGCGCCAAAATTAATATTTTTCGACATTTGCCATGTAAGGGGGTGTCTTAGTACTTGATGACTCGGGGCTCCACTTTGTCGTCTACATCGGAAAATCTGCGTCTGATTGGATGTTAGTTTGCACCAATAAATTTCTTTTAAAGTGTTTTACTGGTATGCAGAATATCAGATGGCAGAGTCAAAATTAATATTTTTCGAAATTTTGCACGTAAGGGGGGGGGGTGCTTTGTACATGATGACTCGGGGCTGCACTTTGTTTTTTGTCTATCACTGAAACTATGCGTCTGTTTGGAATTTAGTTTGCACCAATGAATTTCTTTTAAAATGTTCTACTTTTATAGAGAATAACAGATGACAGAGCCAAAATTAATAATTTTCGATATTTGGCACGTAAGGGGGGCTGCTTTGTACTAGATGACTCGGGGCTCCACTTTGTCGTCTATCTCGGAAACTATGCCTCTGATTGGAGATTAGTTTGCACCTATAATTTATTTTAAAGTGTTCTACTTGTATACAGAATAGCAGATGGAAGCGCTAAAATTAATATTTTTCGAAATTTGGCACGTAAATGTGGGGGTGCTTTGTACGTGATGACTCGGGCTGAAGTTTGTTTGTCGTCTATCTCGGAAACTATGCGTCTGATTGGAGTTTAGTTTGCACCAATGAATTTATTTTAAAGTGTTGTACTCGTATACAGAATATCAGATGGCAGCGCCAAAATTAATAGTTTTCGAAATTTGGCACGTAAGGGGGGTGCTTTACAATTGATGACTCGGAGCTCCACTGTGTTTGTCGTCTATCTCGGAAACTATGCGTATGATTGGAGTTTAGTTTCCACCAATGAATTTCTTTTAAGGTGTTCTACTTGTATACAGAATATCAGATAGCAGCGCCAAAATTAATATTTTTTAAATTTGGCACGTAAGGGAGGGGTGCTTTGTACTTGATGACTCGGGGCTCCACTTTGTCGTCTATCACGTAAGGGAGGGGGGTGCTTTGTACTTAATGACCCGGGGCTCCACATTTTTTGTCGTTTATCTCGGAAACTATGCGTCTGATGAGAGTTTAGTTTGTACCAATGAATTTCTTTCAAAGTGTTTTATTGTATACAGAATATCAGATGGCAGCGCCAAAATTAATATTTTTCGACATTTGCCATGTAAGGGGGTGTCTTAGTACTTGATGACTCGGGACTCCACTTTGTGGTCTACCTCGGAAACTCTGCGTCTGATTGGATGTTAGTTTGCACCAATAAATTTCTTTTAAAGTGTTTTACTAGTATGCAGAATATCAGATGGCAGAGTCAAAATTAATATTTTTCGAAATTTTGCACGTAAGGGGGGGTGCTTTGTACTTGATGACTCGGGGCTGCACTTTGTTTTTTGTCTATCACAGAAACTATGCGTCTGTTTGGAATTTAGTTTGCACCAATGAATTTCTTTTAAAATGTTCTACTTTTATAGAGTATAACAGGTGACAGAGCCAAAATTAATATTTTTCGATATTTTGCACATAAGGGGGGGTGCTTTGTACTAGATGCTTCGGGGCTCCACTTTGTCGTCTATCTCGGAAACTATGCCTCTGTTTGGAGTTTAGTTTGCACCTATAATATCTTTTAAAGTGTTCTACTTGTATACAGAATAGCAGATGGAAGCGCCAAAATTAATACTTTTCGAAATTTGGCACGTAAGGGGGGGGGGTGCTTTGTACGTGATGACTCGGACTTAAGTTTGTTTGCCGTCTATCTCGGAAACTATGCGTCTGATTGGAGTTTAGTTTGCACCAATGAATTTATTTTAAAATGTTGTACTCGTATACAGAATATCATATCGCAGCGCCAAAATTAATATTTTTCGAAATTTGGCACGTAAGGGGGGTGCTTCACACTTGATGATTCGGAGCTCCACTGTGTTTGTCGTCTATCTCGGAAACTATGCGTATGATTGGAGTTTAGTTTGCACCAATGAATTTCTTTTAAGGTGTTCTACTTATAAACAGAATATCAGATAGCAGCGCCAAAATTAATATTTGTCAAAATTTGGCACGTAAGAGGGGGTGGTTTGTACTTGATGACTCGGGGCTCCACTTTGTTTGTTGTCTATCTCGGAAACTAGGCGTCTGATTGGAGTTTAGTTTGCACCAATGAATTTATTTTAATGCGTTTTACTTGTATACAGAATATCAGATGGCAGCGCCAAAATTAATATTATTTAAATTTGGCACGTAAGGGAGGGGTGCTTTGTACTTGATGACTCGGGGCTCCACTTTGTCGTCTATCACGGAAACTATGCATCTGATTGGGGTTTAGTTTGCACCAATGAATTTCTTTTAATGTGTTTTACTTGTATACCGAATATCAAATGGCAGCGCCAAAAATAATATTTTTCGAAATTTGGCACGTAAGGGGGGGGGGTGTATTGTACTTGATGACACGGGGCTCCACTTTGTTTGTCGTCTATCTTTGAAACTATGTGTCTGATTGGAGTTTAGTTTGCACCAATGAATGTCTTTTAATGTGTTTTACTTGTATACAGAATATTAGATGGCAGAGAAAAAATTAATATTTTTAAATTTGGCACGTAAAGGAGGGGTGCTTTGTACTTAATGACCCGGGGCTCCACTTTGTTTGTCGTCTATCTCGGAAACTATGCGTCTGATTAGAGTTTAGTTTGCACCAATGAATTTCTTTTAAAATGTTCTACTTTTATAGAGTATAACAGGTGACAGAGCCAAAATTAATATTTTTCGATATTTTGCACATAAGGGGGGGTGCTTTGTACTAGATGCTTCGGGGCTCCACTTTGTCGTCTATCTCGGAAACTATGCCTCTGTTTGGAGTTTAGTTTGCACCTATAATATCTTTTAAAGTGTTCTACTTGTATACAGAATAGCAGATGGAAGCGCCAAAATTAATACTTTTCGAAATTTGGCACGTAAGGGGGGGGGTGCTTTGTACGTGATGACTCGGACTTAAGTTTGTTTGCCGTCTATCTCGGAAACTATGCGTCTGATTGGAGTTTAGTTTGCACCAATGAATTTATTTTAAAATGTTGTACTCGTATACAGAATATCATATCGCAGCGCCAAAATTAATATTTTTCGAAATTTGGCACGTAAGGGGGGTGCTTCACACTTGATGATTCGGAGCTCCACTGTGTTTGTCGTCTATCTCGGAAACTATGCGTATGATTGGAGTTTAGTTTGCACCAATGAATTTCTTTTAAGGTGTTCTACTTATAAACAGAATATCAGATAGCAGCGCCAAAATTAATATTTGTCAAAATTTGGCACGTAAGAGGGGGTGGTTTGTACTTGATGACTCGGGGCTCCACTTTGTTTGTTGTCTATCTCGGAAACTAGGCGTCTGATTGGAGTTTAGTTTGCACCAATGAATTTATTTTAATGCGTTTTACTTGTATACAGAATATCAGATGGCAGCGCCAAAATTAATATTATTTAAATTTGGCACGTAAGGGAGGGGTGCTTTGTACTTGATGACTCGGGGCTCCACTTTGTCGTCTATCACGGAAACTATGCATCTGATTGGGGTTTAGTTTGCACCAATGAATTTCTTTTAATGTGTTTTACTTGTATACCGAATATCAAATGGCAGCGCCAAAAATAATATTTTTCGAAATTTGGCACGTAAGGGGGGGGGTGTATTGTACTTGATGACACGGGGCTCCACTTTGTTTGTCGTCTATCTTTGAAACTATGTGTCTGATTGGAGTTTAGTTTGCACCAATGAATGTCTTTTAATGTGTTTTACTTGTATACAGAATATTAGATGGCAGAGCCAAAATTAATATTTTTAAATTTGGCACGTAAAGGAGGGGTGCTTTGTACTTAATGACCCGGGGCTCCACTTTGTTTGTCGTCTATCTCGGAAACTATGCGTCTGATTAGAGTTTAGTTTGCACCAATGAATTTCTTGCAAAGTTTTTACTTGTATAGAGAATATCAGATGACAGCGCCAAAATTATTATTTTTTGAAATTGGCACATAAGGGGGGGGGAGGGTGCTTTGTACTTGATAACTCGGGGCTCCACTTTATTTGTTGTCTATCTCGGATACTATGCGTCTGTTTGGAGTTTAGTTTTCACCAATGAATATCTTATAAAGTGTTCTACTCGTATACAGAAAATCAGATGGCAGCGCCAAAATTAATATGTTTTGAAATTTGGCACGTAAGGAACGGTGCTGTGTACTTGATGACTCGAGGCTCCACATTGTTTGTCGTCTATCTCGAAAACTATTTGTCTGATTGGAGTTTTGTTTGCACCAATGAATTTCTTTTAAAGTGTTCTACTAGTATACAGAATATTAGATGGCAGCGCCAAAATTAATATTTTTTGAAACTTGGCACGTAAGGAAGGGTGCTTTGTACTTGATGAATCGGGGCTCCACATTGTTTGTCGTCAATCTCGGAAACTATGCGTCTGATTGGAATTTAGTGTGCACCAATGAATTTCTTTTAAAGTGTTCTACTTTTACACAGAAGAGCAGGTGGCAGCGCCAAAGTTATAATTTTTCGAAAATTGGCACGTAAGGGGGGGGTGCTTTGTACTCGATGATTAGGGGCTCCACCTTTTTTGTCGTCTATCTCGGAAATTATGCGTCTGATTGCAGTTTAGTTTGCACCAATGAATTTCGTTTAAAGTGATTTACTTGTATACAGAATATCAGATCGCAGTGCAAAAATTAATATTTTTCGAAATTTGGCACGTAAGGGGGGAGTGCTTTGTACTTGATTTTTCGGGGCTCCACTTTGTCGTCTATCTCGGAAACTATGCGTCTGATTAGAGTTTAATTTTTACCAATGAATTTCTTTTAAAGTTTTTTACTTGTATACAGAATATCAGATGGCAGTGCCAAAATTATAATTTCTCGAAAATTGTCACGTAAGGGGGGGGGGGGTGCTTTGTACTTGATAACTCGGTGTTCTACTGTGTTTGTCGCCTATCTCCGAAACTATGCGTCTTATTCGAGTTTAGTTTGCACTAATAAATTTCTTATAAAGTGTTCTACTTGTATACAGAACATCAGATAGCAGCGCAAAAATTAATATTTTTCGAAATTTGGCGCGTAAGGGTGGGTGCTTTGTAGGAGTAGAGAGGGTTTAGGGTTAGAGAGGATGTAGAAGTAGAGAGGGTTTAGGAGTAGAGGGCGTAGGAGTAGAGAGGGTTTAGTGGTAGAGAGGGGGTAGGAGTAGAGAGGGAGTAGGTTTAGAGAGTGTGTATAGGTAGAGAGGTAAAGAAGTAGAGTGAAAGTAGGATTAGAGAATGTTTAGGGGTAGAGAGGGAGTAGGAGTAGAGAGGGTTTAGGGGTAGAGAGAGTGTAGGAGTAGAGAGGAGTTGGAGTAGAAAAAGAGTAGGGGTAGAGAGGGTTTAGGGGTAGAGAGGGTTTAGGTGTTGAGAGGACGTCAGAGTAGAGAGGGTTTAGGGGTAGAGAGGGTGTGGGATTAGAGAGGGTTTTGGAGTAGAGAGGGGTTAGGGGTAGGTAGGGTGTAGGGGTAGAGGGTGTAGGAGTATAAAAGGATTAAGGGTAGAGAGATTGTACGAGTAGAGAAGGTTTAAGTGTAGAGAGGGTATAGGAGTAGAGGGGGAATAGGAGTAGAGAAGGTTTAGGGGTAGAGAGGGTGCAGGGGTAGAGAGGGTTTAGGGGTAGAGAGGGTTAAATGGTAGAGAGGGTGTAGGAGTAGAGAGGTTGTAGAAGTAGAGAGGTTTTAGGGGTAAAGAGGGTGTAGAAGTAGAAGAGAATAGGAGTAGAGGGGGTTAAGGGGTAGTAAGGGTGTAGAAGAAGAGAGGGAGTAGGAGTAGAGAGTGTGTAGAAGAAGAGAGGGAGTAGGAGTAGAGGGGGTTTAGGGGTAGAGAGGGTTTAGGGATAGAGAGGGTGTAGGGGTAGAGAGGGATTAGGTGTACAGAGGGTGTAGGAGTAGAGAGGGAGTAGCAGAAGAGAGGGTTTAGGGGTAGAGAGGGTTTAGGGATAGAGAGGGTGTACAGGTAGAGAGGGATTAGGGGTAGAGAGGGTTTAGGGATAGAGAGGGTGTAGGGGTAGAGAGGGATTAGGCGAAGAGGGTGTTGGAGTAGAGAGGGAGTAGCAGAAGAGAGGGAGTAGAAGAGAGTAGGAGTAGAGGGGGTAGGGGTAGAGAGGGTGTAGAAGAAGCGGGAGTAGGAGTAGAGAGGGTGTAAAAGAAGAGAGGGAGTAGCAGTAGAGAGGGTTTAGTGGTAGAGAGGGTTTAGGGATTGAGAGGGTGTAGAAGTAGAGAGGGAGTAGCAGAAGAGGGTTTAGTGGTAGAGAGGGTGTAGGAGTAAAGAGGGAGGGAGTAGTAGTAATCAGGGTTTAGGGGCAGAGAGGCTGTAGAAGTAGAAAGGGTGCAGGAGTAGAGAGGGAGTAGCAGTAGAGAGGGTTTAGGGGTTGAGTGGGTGTAGGAGTAGAGATGTAGTAAGAGTAGAGAGGGTTCAGGGGTAAAGAGGGTGTAGAAGAAGAGAAAGAGTAAGAGTAGAGAGGTTTCAGGGGTAAAGAGGGTGTAGAAGAAGAGAAAGAGTAGGTGTAGAGAGGGTTTAGAGGTTGAGAGTGTGTAGGAATAGACGGGGATTAGGAGTAAAGAGGAAATAGGGTTAGGAGAGGGTGTAGTAGTAGAGGAAGAGTACGAGTAGGAAGGGTTTTGGTGTAGAGAATGTGTAAGAGTAGAGAGATAGTAGGAGTAGAGGGGATTAAGGGGTAGAGAGGGTGTAGGAGTAGAGAGGGAGTAGGATTAAAGAGGGTTTAGGGGAAGAGAGGGTGTAGGAATAGAGAGAGTAGTAGAGAGGGAGTAGGGGTAGAGAGGGTTTAGGGGTAGAGGGGGTGTAGAAGTAGAAAGGGAGTAGGAGTAGAGAGGGTTTAGAAGTAGAGAGGTGTTAGTGGTAGAGGGGGTTTAGGTGTAGGGGTAGAGGGTGTATGAGTAGAGAGGGTTTAGGGGTAGAGAGGGTATAGAAGTAGAGAGGGAGTAGGAGTAGAGAGGGTTTAGGGGTAAAGAGAATGTAGGAGTGGAAAGGGTGTAGGAGTAGAGAGGGTTTGGGGGTAGAGAGGGTTTAGGTGTTGAGAGGCAATCAGAGTAGAGAAGGTTTAGGGGTAGAGAGGGTGTGGGAGTAGAGAGGGTTTTGGAGTAGAGAGGGGTTAGGGGTAGGTAGGGTCTAGGGGTAGAGGGTGTAGGAGTATAAAAGGATTAAGGGTAGAGAGGTTGTAGGAGTAGAGAAGGTTTAAGGGTAGAGAGGGTATAGGAGTAGAGGGGGAATAGGAGTAGAGAAGGTTTAGGGGTAGAGAGGGTGTAGGGGTAGAGAGGGTTTAGGGGTAGAGAGGGTTAAATGGTAGAGAGGGTGTAGGAGTAGAGAGGTTGTAGAAGTAGAGAGGTTTAAGGGTAAAGAGTGTGTAGAAGTAGAAGAGAATAGGAGTAGAGGGGGTTTAGGGGTAGAGAGGGTGTAGAAGAAGAGAGGGAGTAGGAGTAGAGAGGGTGTAGAAGAAGAGGGGGAGTAGGAGTAGAGGTGGTTTAGGGGTAGAGAGGGTTTAGGGATAGAGAGGGTGTAGGGGTAGAGAGGGATTATGTGTACAGATGGTGTAGGAGTAGAGAGGGAGTAGCAGAAGAGAGGGTTTAGGGGTAGAGAGGGTGTAGAAGAAGAGAGGGAGTAGCAGTAGAGAGGGTTTAGGGGTAGAGAGGGTTTAGGGGTAGAGAGGGTGTAGGGGTAGAGAGGGATTAGGGGAAGAGGGTGTAGGAGTAGAGAGGGAGTAGCAGAAGAGAGGGAGTAGAGAGGGTAGGGGGAGAGAGGGTGTAGAAGAAGGGGGAGTAGCAGTAGAGAGGGTGTAGAAGAAGAGAGGGAGTAGGAATAGAGAGGGTGTAGTAGTAGAGAGGGAGTAGCAGTAGAGAGGGTTTAGGGGCAGAGAGCGTTTAGGGATTGAGAGGGTGTAGAAGTAGAAAGGGAGTAGCAGAAGAGGGTTTAGGGGTAGAGAAGGTGTAGGAGTAAAGAGGAAGGGAGTAGGAGTAATCAGGGTTTAGGGGTAGAGAGGGTGTAGAAGTAGAAAGGGTGTAGCAGTAGAGAGGGAGTAGCAATAGAGAGGGTCTAGGGGTAGAGTGGGTGTAGGAGTAGAGATGTAGTAAGAGTAGTGAGGGTTCAGGGGTAAAGAGGGTGTAGAATAAGAGAAAGAGTAGGAGTAGAGAGAGTTTAGGGGTAGAGAGAATGTCGGAGTTGAGAGAGTAGGAGTAGAGAGGATTTAGGGGTAGAGAGGGTGTAGGAGTAGAGAAACGGAGTGTAGAAGTAGAGGGTTTAGGGGTAGAGAGGGCGTAGGAGTAGAGAGGGAGTAGGAGTAGAGAGGGTTAAGTGTGTAGGAGTAGAGAGGGAGTAGGTGTAGAGAGGGTTTAGAGGTTGAGAGGGTGTAGGAATAGACGGGGATTAGGAGTAAAGAGGAAATAGGGGTAAAGAGGCTGTAGTAGTAGAGGAATAGTACGAGTAGGGCGGGTTTTGGTGCAGAGAGTGTGTAAGAGTAGAGAGAGAGTAGGAGTAGAGAGGATTTAGAAGTAGAGAGGGTGTAGGAGTAGAGAGGGTTTAGGAGTAGAGAGGGAGTAGGAGTAGAGAGGGTTTAGGGGTAGAGAGAGTGTAGGAGTAGAGAGGGTGTAGGAGTAGAAAAGGAGTACGAGTAGAGCGGGTTTAGGGGTAGAGAGGGTTTAGGAGTTGAGAGGCAGTAGGAGTAGAGAGGGTTTAGTGGTAGAGAGGTTGTGGGAGTAGACAGGGTTTTGGAGTAGAGAGGGTTAAGGGTAGATAGGGTGTAGGGGTAGAGGAGGAGTAGGAGTAGAGGAGGATTAAGGGTAGAGAGGGTGTAGGAGTAGAGAGGGTATAGGAGTAGAGGGGATTTAGTGGTAGAGTGGGTGTAGGAGGAGAGGGAGTAGGAATAGAGAGGGAGTAGGATTAGGAAGCGTTTAGGGGTAGAGAGGGTGTAGGAGTAGAGAGGGAGTAGGAGTAGAGAGGGTTTAGGGGTAGGGAGGGTGTAGGAGTAGAGAGGAGGTAGGAGTATAGGGAGTTTAGGGGTAGAGGGCGTAGGAGTAGAGGGGGAGTAGGAGTAGAGAGGGAGTTGGAGAAGAGAGGGTTTAGGGGTAGAGATAGTGTAGGAGTAGAGAGGGAGTAGCAGTAGAGGGTTTAGGGGTAGAGAGGGTGTAGGAGTAAAGAGGGAGTAGAAGTAGAGAGGGTTTAGGGGTAGAATGTGAGTAGGAGTTGAGAGGGAGTAGGAGTAGAGAGGGCTTAGGGGTAGAGAGAGTGTAGGTGTAGAGAGGGAGTAGAAGTATAGAGGGTTTATGTGTAGAATGGCTTTGGAAGTAGAAAGGGGGTAGGAGTAGAGGGTTTAGGAGTAAACAGGGTGTAGGAGTAGAGAGGGAGTAGGAGTACAGTAGAGAGAGAGTAGGAGTAGAAGGGGAGAAGAAGTAGAGAGGGTTAGGTGTGTAGGAGTAGAGAGGGTGTAGGTGTAGAGAGGGTTTAGAGGTTGTGAGGGTGTAGGAAAAGACAGGGATTAGGAGTAAAGAGGAAATAGGGGTAGAGAGGGTGTAGTAGTATAGAAAGGGTACGAGTAGGGAGGGTTTAGGGGTAGAGAGGGTGTAAGAGTAGGGAGAGTAGGAGTAGAGAGGATTTAGGGGTAGAGAGGGTGTAGAAGTAGAGAGGGTTTACGGGAAGAGAGGGTGTAGGAGTAGAGAGGTAGTAGGGGTAGAAAGGGTTTCGGGGTAGAGAGGGTGTAGAAGTAGAAAGGGATTAGGAGTAGAGAGGGTTTAGGAGTAGAGAGGGTGTAGGAGTAAAGAGGGAGTAGCAGTGGAGAGGGTTTAGGTGTAGAGATGGTTTAGTGGTAGAGAGAGTGAAGGAGTAGAGAGGGGTTAGTGGTAGAGGGGGTGTAGTAGTAGAGAGGGAGTAGGGTAGAGAAGTAGTAGGAGGGGGGTAGGGAGAGTGTAGGTGGAGGGTTTAGGGATAACGAGAGTGCAGGATTAGAGAAGGAGTAAAAGTAGAGTGGTTTTAGGAGTAGAGAGGGTGTAGGAATAGAGAGGTAGTAGGAGTAAAGAGGAAATCGGGGTAGAGAGAGTGTAGGAGTAGAGAGGGGTTTGGAGTAGAGTGGGTTTAGGAGTAGAGTGGGTGTAGGAGTAGAGAGGGAGTAGGAGTAGAGAGGGAGTAGGAGTAGAGAGGGTTTACGGTTAGAGAGTATGTAGGAGTATTGCGGGAGTAGGAGTAAATAGAAATATGGGTAGAAAGGGTGTAGGAGTAGAGAGGGAGTAGGAGATGAGGGTTAAGAGGTAGAGAGTGTGGGGTAGTAAGCGGAGGGTAGTTGAGGGGTATTGAGGGAGTAGGAGTAAAGAGGAAATAGGGGTAGAGGGGGTGTAGGGGTAGAGAGGGTGTAGGAGTAGAGAGGGAGTAGGAGTTGAAAGGGTTTAGTGGTAGAGAGGGTGTAGGAGTAGAGGGAGAAGGTGTAGAGGGAGTAGGAGTAGAGGGAGTAGGAGTAGAGAGGGTTTAGGGGTAGAGAGTGTGTAGGAGTAGAGAGGATGTAGGAGTAGAGAGGGTGTAGGAGTAGAGAGGGAGTAGGAGTACAGAGGATTTAGGGGTAGATAGGTTGTAGGAGTAGAGAGAGTTTAGGTGTAGAATGGGTGTAGAAGTAGAAAGGGGGTAGGAGTAATGACACTTGCTTACAAAACAGAGAGGTTGTAGAAGTAGAGAGGGTTTAGGGGTAGAGAGGGTGTACATGTAGAAAGGGAGTAGGAGTAGAGAGGGTTTAGGGGTGGAGGGGGTGTAGAAGTAGAGAGGGAGTAGGAGTAGAGAGGGTTTAGGGGTAGAGAGGGAGTAGGAGTAGAGGGGGTTTAGGGGTTGAGAGGGCGTAGGAGTAGAGAGAGAGTAGGAGTGGAGAAGGTTTAGTGGTAGAGAGGGCGTAGGAGTAGAGGGAGTAGGAGTAGAGAGGGTTTAGTGGTAGAGAGGGTGTAGGAGTAGAGAGGGAGTAGGAGTAGAGAGGGTTTAGGGGTAGCGGGTGTAGGAGTGGAGAGGGAGTAGTATTAGAAAATTTGTAGGGGTAGTCAGGGGTGTAGGAGTAGAGAGGGAGTAGGATTAGAGAGTGTGTAGGAGTAGAGGGGGTGTAGGAGTAGAGAGGGTTTAGGGGTAGAGAGGGAGTAGGAGTAGAAAAAGAGTAGGAGTAGATAGGGTTTAGGGGTAGAGAGGGTGTAGAAATAGAGAGGGAGTAGGAGTAGAGATAAGTGGTAGAGAGTGTGTAGGGTGTAGCTCATCTCACCTTATATCACTTACCTCACCAATACATAAAATACATAAATACATAAAATAGGAGTAGACACATAAAATACCTTAAATACCTAAAATGCATAAAAAACATAACAGACATAAAATACATAAAATAATACATAAAAACATAAAATACATAAAATAGATAAAATACACAAAAACTGTCTTGCTTTACACAAAAAAATGTAAGGACATAAAAGACCTTGAATACATAAAAAACATAAAATACATAAAATAATACATAAAAAACAAAATACATAACATAGATAAAAATACACAAAAAATGTCTTGCTTTACACAAAAAAGTCTTGCTTTACACAAAAAAGTCTTGCTTTACACAAAAAAGTCTTGCTTTACACAAAAAAGTCTTGCTTTACACAAAAAAGTCTTGCTTTACACAAAAAAGTCTTGCTTTACACAAAAAATGTCTTGCTTTACACAAAAAATGTCTTGCTTTAAACAAAAAGTGTCTTGCTTTACACAAAAAGTGTCTTGCTTTACACAAAAAAATGTCTTGCTTTACGCAAAAATGTCGTGCTATACACAAAAAATGTCTTGTTATACACAAAAAAATGACTTGTTTTACACAAAAAATGTCTTGTTTTACACAAAAAATGTCTTGTTTACGCAAAAAATGTCTTGCTTTACGCAAAAAATGTCTTGCTTTACGCAAAAAATGTCTTGCTTTACGCAAAAAATGTCTTGCTTTACGCAAAAAATGTCTTGCTTTACGCAAAAAAGGTCTTGCTTTACACAAAAAAGGTCTTGCTTTACACAAAAAAGGTCTTGCTTTACACAAAAAAGGTCTTGCTTTACACAAAAAAGGTCTTGCTTTACACAACAAAGGTCTTGCTTTACACAACAAAGGTCTTGCTTTACACAACAAAGGTCTTGCTTTACACAACAAAGGTCTTGCTTTACACAACAAAGGTCTTGCTTTACACAACAAAGGTCTTGCTTTACACAACAAAGGTCTTGCTTTACACAAAAAAAGGTCTTGCTTTACACAAAAAAAGGTCTTGCTTTACACAAAAAAAGGTCTTGCTTTACACAAAAAAGGTCTTGCTTTACACAAAAAAGGTCTTGCTTTACACAAAAAAGGTCTTGCTTTACACAAAAAAGGTCTTGCTTTACACACAAAAGGTCTTGCTTTACACACAAAAGGTCTTGCTTTACACACAAAAGGTCTTGCTTTACACACAAAAGGTCTTGCTTTACACACAAACGGTCTTGCTTTACACACAAACGGTCTTGCTTTACACACAAACGGTCTTGCTTTACACACAAACGGTCTTGCTTTACACACAAACGGTCTTGCTTTACACACAAAAGGTCTTGCTTTACACACAAAAGGTCTTGCTTTACACACAAAAGGTCTTGCTTTACACACAAAAGGTCTTGCTTTACACACAAAAAGTCTTGCTTTACACACAAAAAGTCTTGCTTTACACACAAAAGGTCTTGCTTTACACACAAAAGGTCTTGATTTCACAAAAAAAAGGTCTTGCTTTACACACAAAAGGTCTTGCTTTACACACAAAAGGTCTTGCTTTACACACAAAAGGTCTTGCTTTACACACAAAAGGTCTTGCTTTACACACAAAAGGTCTTGCTTTACACACAAAAGGTCTTGCTTTACACACAAAAGGTCTTGCTTTACACACAAAAGGTCTTGCTTTACACACAAAAGGTCTTGCTTTACACACAAAAGGTCTTGCTTTACACACAAAATGTCTTGCTTTACACACAAAATGTCTTGCTTTACACACAAAATGTCTTGCTTTACACACAAAATGTCTTGCTTTACACACAAAATGTCTTGCTTTACACACAAAATGTCTTGCTTTACACACAAAATGTCTTGCTTTACACACAAAATGTCTTGCTTTACACAAAAAATGTCTTGCTTTACACAAAAAATGTCTTGCTTTACACAAAAAATGTCTTGCTTTACACAAACAATGTCTTGCTTTACACAAACAATGTCTTGCTTTACACACAAAATGTCTTGCTTTACACAAAAAATGTCTTGCTTTACACAAAAAATGTCTTGCTTTACACAAAAAATGTCTTGCTTTACACAAAAAATGTCTTGCTTTACACAAAAAATGTCTTGCTTTACACAAAAAATGTCTTGCTTTACACAAAAAATGTCTTGCTTTACACAAAAAATGTCTTGCTTTACACAAAAAATGTCTTGCTTTACACAAAAAATGTCTTGCTTTACACAAAAAATGTCTTGCTTTACACAAAAAATGTCTTGCTTTACACAAAAAATGTCTTGCTTTACACAAAAAATGTCTTGCTTTACACAAAAAATGTCTTGCTTTACACAAAAAATGTCTTGCTTTACACAAAAAATGTCTTGCTTTACACAAAAAATGTCTTGCTTTACACAAAAAATGTCTTGCTTTACACAACAAATGTCTTGCTTTACACAAAAAATGTCTTGCTTTACACAAAAAAAGTCTTGCTTTACACAAAAAAATGTCTTGCTTTACACAAAAAATGTCTTGCTTTACACAAAAAATGTCTTGCTTTACACAAAAAATGTCTTGCTTTACACAAAAAAATGTCTTGCTTTACACAAAAAATGTCTTCCTTCACACAAAAAAATGTCTTCCTTCACACAAAAAAGGCTTGCTTTACACAAAAAAGGGTCTTGCTTTACACAAAAAATGTCTTGTTTTACACAAAAAAGTTGCTATACACAAAAAATTGTCTTGCTTTACACAAAAAGTCTTTACACAAAAAAATGGTGTCTTTACACAAAAAATGTCTTTACACAAAAAAATGTTATCTTTACGCAAAAAAAGTCTTGCTTTACACAAAAAGTCTTGCTTTATACAAAAAAGTCTTGCTTTACACAAAAAATGTCTTGCTTTACACAAAAAAGTTGCTATACACAAAAAATTGTCTTGCTTTACACAAAAAAATGCCTTGCCTTACACAAAAAAGTCTTGCTTTACACAAAAAATGTCAAGCTTTACACAAAAAGATGTCTTGCTTTACACAAAAAGTCTTGCTTTACAAAAAAGTCTTGCTTTACCCAAAATGTCTTGCTTTACACAAAAAACGTCTTGCTTTACACAAAAAAATGTCTTGCTTTACACAAAATGTCTTGCTTTACACAAAAAAGTCTTGCTTTACACAAAAAAATTGTTTTACACAAAAACATGTTTTGCTTTATACAAAAAAATGTCTTGCTTTACGTAGGCGCAGGCGTAGGCGTAGAGAGGGAGTACGAGTAGAGAGGGTTTAGGGGTAGAGAGGGTTTAGGGGGAGAGAGGGTTTAGGGGGAGAGAGGGTTTAGGGGGAGAGAGGGTTTAGGGGGAGAGGGTTTAGGGGGAGAGAGGGGGTAGGAGTAGAGAGGGTGTAGTAGTAAAGAGGGAGTTTGACGGCGCTAAATTTAGAAAAAAACTATCTCGTGGTAGAGAGGGTTTAGGGGTAGAGACGGTTTAGGGGTAGAGAGGGTTTAGGGGGAGAGAGGAGGTAGGAGTAGAGAGGGTGTAGGAGTAAAGGGGGAGTTTGACGGCGCTAAATTTAGAAAAAAATTATCTCGTTGTGTGTCCAATATTCATGTTTTGTGGGTCCTTGAAACCAAATCGAATGACGGAAAACGTCTGTCTGTGAACAACGCTAGCCGCTAAACAGTTCAGCCAATTTTCTCCAAAATTGATTTTCTACAATCGATCTCGCTGATGTTGCGGCTTCTTGAATTGGAAACCGACATTTAATTTCTGATAAGTGCTTTACATGAAACCCCTGGGACATTTCCAAAGTTTAAAAAATGTTTTTTATAATTTTTTTGTTGGATAGTGTGAAGGAAGTTGAAGAATATGCATGTCTGCATATTGCATGTCTCAATTTCGTTGAAAACCCTGATTTTTCGAAAATTGCAAAATGTCATAATTTGTTCGAAGCCTTCCTACTACTACAATTATGAAGATAGTGATATTTTCCTTAAATATTCTCTTCCTTAAGTGTTTCTTCAAGATAGATTTGAAAATAACTCCATGTAATTTTTTTCTAAAATATGAGTACTACGCATAAGTTTGCGTTAAAGTACCGACGTGCTGTTTTAGTGCCATTATTTTACTTCAGTTTCTATTTATTATTAAGAATATGGAATAGGAAATGAGAACCTGATTCTCGTGTTTGTCCAAATGCAAGCTTTGCAGAGTTAAAAGGAAATTTCCTTTTGATTTAGAGCAGACCCATCAAACGACGTTGCTTGACGGGTTTACGTTCTAAACACGATCTTTTAGGGTACATTGCAAGAAAGGCAAATGGTTGATTTTTGCACAAAACCATGTGTTGAACAATAATATAGAACAAAATCCTATTGCTAAGGCTATTTTTAATTCTTGGCGTTTGACGGTTTCTGAAATAAACTATTCAATTCAGCTAACCGATTGTTTTGCGTTAACTTTTAAAACAAAAACAACCCAACTCCACCCCAAAAATTACACAATTAATAAAAAACCAAATTGAACCTTGCTACGGTCCATACCCAATAATAATATATACATCCCCAACAGAAAGTAATATAATAATAATAGTAATAATGAAAATATCACGTCAAAAATACCTGGACACGATAACATAAGTAATAATATATTAAAAAAATTACGTTCAGCTGCAATCTCATAACTCACCAATATATACAACTATTGTTTCAGAAATTCGTACTTCCACGAACAATAGAAAAATGCAACAATTTGGCCATACATTAGCCATAGTATTTGAAAAATAATTCTGGAACGACTAACCCAATTGCTACGAGCCACCGAAGCCATCACCCGCGAAAAATTCGGTTTCACAAATATATTATATATATTTGAGTAGAGTTGAGTAGTAGAGTAAAGTAGAGGGTGTAGGATTAGAGAGGGTTTTGGGGTAGAGAGGATGTAGGAGTAGAGAGGGTTTAGGGGGTAGAGAGGTAGTAGGAGTAGAGAGGGTTAGGTGTAGAGAGGGTGTAGGAGTAGAGAGGGAGTACGAGTAGAGTGGGTTTAGGAGGAGAGAGGAGGTAGGAGTAGAGAGGGTGTATGAGTAAAGAGGGAGTACGAGTAGAGCGGGGGGTAGTAGTTAAGAGGGAGTAGGAGTAGAGATGGTGTAGGAGTAGAAAGGGTGTAGGAGTAGAGGGTGTAGGAGTAGAGAGGGAGTACGAGTAGAGAGGGAGTACGAGTAGAGAGGGGAGTACGAGTAGAGAGGGTTTAGGGGTAGAGAGGGTTTAGGGGTGGAGAGGGTTTAGGGGTGGAGAGGGTTTAGGAGTAGAGAGGGTTTAGGGTAGAGGAGGTTTAGGGGTAGAGAGGGTTTAGGGGTAGAGAGGGTTTAGGGGTAGAGAGGGTTTAGGGGTAGAGAGGGTTTAGGGGGTAGAGAGGGTTTAGGGGTAGAGAGGGTTTAGGGGTAGAGAGGGTTTAGGGGTAGAGAGGGTTTAGGGGTAGAGAGGGTTTAGGGGTAGAGAGGGTCTAGGGGTAGAGAGGGTTTAGGGGTAGAGAGGGTGTAGGAGTAGAGAGGGTGTAGGAGTAGAGAGGGTTTAGGGGTAGAGAGGGTTTTGGGGTAGAGAGGGTGTAGGAGTAGAGAGGGAGTACGAGTAGAGAGGGTGTACGAGTAGAGAGGGAGTACGAGTAGAGAGGGAGTACGAGTAGAGAGGGAGTACGAGTAGAGAGGGAGTACGAGTAGAGAGGGAGTACGGGTAGAGAGGGTTTAGGGGTAGAGAGGGTTTAGGGGTAGAGAGGGTTTGGGGGTAGAGAGGGTTTGGGGGTAGAGAGGGTCTAGGGGTAGAGAGGGTTTAGGGGTAGAGAGGGTGTAGGAGTAGAGAGGGTGTAGGAGTAGAGAGGGTGTAGGAGTAGAGAGGGTTTAGGGGTAGAGAGGGTTTAGGGGTAGAGAGGGTTTAGGGGTAGAGAGGGTGTAGGGGTAGAGAGGGTTTAGGGTTAGAGAGGGTTTAGGGTAGAGAGGGTGTAGGAGTAGAGAGGGTGTAGGAGTAGAGAGGGTGTAGGAGTAGAGAGGGTTTAGGGGTAGAGAGGGTTTAGGGGTAGAGAGGGTTTAGGGGTAGAGAGGGTCTAGGGGTAGAGAGGGTTTAGGGGTAGAGAGGGTGTAGGAGTAGAGAGGGTGTAGGAGTAGAGAGGGTGTAGGAGTAGAGAGGGTTTAGGGGTAGAGAGGGTTTTGGGGTAGAGAGGGTGTAGGAGTAGAGAGGGAGTACGAGTAGAGAGGGAGTACGAGTAGAGAGGGAGTACGAGTAGAGAGGGAGTACGAGTAGAGAGGGAGTACGAGTAGAGAGGGAGTACGAGTAGAGAGGGAGTACGGGTAGAGAGGGAGTACGGGTAGAGAGGGTTTAGGGGTAGAGAGGGTTTAGGGGTAGAGAGGGTTTGGGGGTAGAGAGGGTTTGGGGGTAGAGAGGGTTTGGGGGTAGAGAGGGTTTAGGGGTAGAGAGGGTTTAGGGGTAGAGAGGGTTTAGGGGTAGAGATGGTTTAGGGGTAGAGAGGGTTTAGGGGTAGAGAGGGTTTAGGGGTAGAGAGGGTTTAGGGGTAGAGAGGGTTTAGGGGTAGAGAGGGTTTAGGGGTAGAGAGGGTGTAGGAGTAGAGAGGGTGTAGGAGTAGAGAGGGTGTAGGAGTAGAGAGGGTGTAGGAGTAGAGAGGGTGTAGGAGTAGAGAGGGTTTAGGGGTAGAGAGTGTTTAGGGGTAGAAAGGTTTTAGGGGTAGAGAGGGTTTAGGGGTAGAGAGGGTTTAGGGGTAGAGAGGGTCTAGGGGTAGAGAGGGTTTAGGGGTAGAGAGGGTGTAGGAGTAGAGAGGGTGTAGGAGTAGAGAGGGTGTAGGAGTAGAGAGGGTTTAGGGGTAGAGAGGGTTTTGGGGTAGAGAGGGTGTAGGAGTAGAGAGGGAGTACGAGTAGAGAGGGAGTACGAGTAGAGAGGGAGTACGAGTAGAGAGGGAGTACGGGTAGAGAGGGTTTAGGGGTAGAGAGGGTTTAGGGGTAGAGAGGGTTTAGGGGTAGAGAGGGTCTAGGGGTAGAGAGGTTCTAGGGGTAGAGAGGGTTTAGGGGTAGAGAGGGTGTAGGAGTAGAGAGGGTGTAGGAGTAGAGAGGGTGTAGGAGTAGAGAGGGTTTAGGGGTAGAGAGGGTTTTGGGGTAGAGAGGGTGTAGGAGTAGAGAGGGAGTACGAGTAGAAAGGGAGTACGAGTAGAGAGGGAGTACGAGTAGAGAGGGAGTACGGGTAGAGAGGGTTTAGGGGTAGAGAGGGTTTAGGGGTAGAGAGGGTTTAGGGGTAGAGAGGGTCTAGGGGTAGAGAGGGTTTAGGGGTAGAGAGGGTGTAGGAGTAGAGAGGGTGTAGGAGTAGAGAGGGTGTAGGAGTAGAGAGGGTTTACGGGTAGAGAGGGTTTTGGGGTAGAGAGGGTGTAGGAGTAGAGAGGGAGTACGAGTAGAGAGGGAGTACGAGTAGAGAGGGAGTACGAGTAGAGAGGGAGTACGGGTAGAGAGGGTTTAGGGGTAGAGAGGGTTTAGGGGTAGAGAGGGTTTAGGGGTAGAGAGGGTCTAGGGGTAGAGAGGGTTTAGGGGTAGAGAGGGTGTAGGAGTAGAGAGGGTGTAGGAGTAGAGAGGGTGTAGGAGTAGAGAGGGTTTAGGGGTAGAGAGGGTTTTGGGGTAGAGAGGGTGTAGGAGTAGAGAGGGAGTACGAGTAGAGAGGGAGTACGAGTAGAGAGGGAGTACGAGTAGAGAGGGAGTACGGGTAGAGAGGGTTTAGGGGTAGAGAGGGTTTAGGGGGTAGAGAGGGTTTGGGGGTAGAGAGGGTTTGGGGGTAGAGAGGGTTTAGGGGTAGAGAGGGTTTAGGGGTAGAGAGGGTTTAGGGGTAGAGAGGGTTTTAGGGGTAGAGAGGGTTTAGGGGTAGAGAGGGTTTAGGGGTAGAGAGGGTTTAGGGGTAGAGAGGGTTGTAGGAGTAGAGAGGGTGTAGGAGTAGAGAGGGTGTAGGAGTAGAGAGGGTGTAGGAGTAGAGAGGGTGTAGGAGTAGAGAGGGTGTAGGAGTAGAGAGGGTTTAGGGGTAGAGAGTGTTTAGGGGTAGAGAGGGTTTAGGGGTAGAGAGGGTTTAGGGGTAGAGAGGGTTTAGGGGTAGAGAGGGTTTAGGGGTAGAGGGGGTGTAGGAGTAGAGAGGGTGTAGGAGTTGAGAGGGTTTAGGGGTAGAGAGGGTTTAGGGGTAGAGAGGGTTTAGGAGGAGAGAGGAGGTAGGAGTAGAGAGGGTGTAGGAGTAAAGAGGGTGTAGGAGTAGAGCGGGGGTAGGAGTAGAGAGGGGGTGTAGGAGTAGAGAGGGGTGTAGGAGTAAGGAGGGAGTAGGAGGAGAGGGTGTAGGAGTAGAGAGGGAGTACGAGTAGAGAGGGAGTACGAGTAGAGAGGGAGTACGAGTAGAGAGGGTTTAGGGGTAGAGAGGGTTTAGGGGTAGAGAGGGTTTAGGGGGTAGAGAGGGTTTAGGGGTAGAGAGGGTTTAGGGGTAGAGAGGGTTTAGGGGTAGAGAGGGTTTAGGGGTAGAGAGGGTTTAGGGGTATAGAGGGTTTAGGGGTAGGGAGGGTTTAGGGGTAGAGAGGGTGTAGGAGTAGAGAGGGTGTAGGAGTAGAGAGGGGTGTAGGAGTAGAGAGGGTGTAGGAGTAGAGAGGGTGTAGGAGTAGAGAGGGTGTAGGAGTTGAGAGGGTGTAGGAGTAGAGAGGGTTTAGGGGTAGAGAGTGTTTAGGGGTAGAGAGGGTTTAGGGGTAGAGAGGGTTTAGGTGTAGAGAGGGTTTAGGGGTAGAGAGGGTTTAGAGGTAGAGAGGGTTTAGGGGTAGAGGGGGTTGTAGGAGTAGAGAGGGTTGTAGGAGTTGAGAGGGTTTAGGGGTAGAGAGGGTTTAGGGGTAGAGAGGGTTTAGGAGGAGAGAGGAGGTAGGAGTAGAGAGGGTGTAGTAGTAAAGAGGGAGTTTGACGGCGCTAAATTTAGAAAAAAACTATCTCGTGGTAGAGAGGGTTTAGGGGTAGAGACGGTTTAGGGGGTAGAGAGGGTTTAGGGGGGAGAGAGGAGGTAGGAGTAGAGAGGGTGTAGGAGTAAAGGGGGAGTTTGACGGCGCTAAATTTAGAAAAAAATTATCTCGTTGTGTGTCCAATATTCATGTTTTGTGGGTCCTTGAAACCAAATCGAATGACGGAAAACGTCTGTCTGTGAACAACGCTAGCCGCTAAACAGTTCAGCCAATTTTCTCCAAAATTGATTTTCTACAATCGATCTCGCTGATGTTGCGGCTTCTTGAATTGGAAACCGACATTTAATTTCTGATAAGTGCTTTACATGAAACCCCTGGGACATTTCCAAAGTTTAAAAAATGTTTTTTATTATTTTTTTGTTGGATAGTGTGAAGGAAGTTGAAGAATATGCATGTCTGCATATTGCATGTCTCAATTTCGTTGAAAACCCTGATTTTTCGAAAATTGCAAAATGTCATAATTTGTTCGAAGCCTTCCTACTACTACAATTATGAAGATAGTGATATTTTCCTTAAATATTCTCTTCCTTAAGTGTTTCTTCAAGATAGATTTGAAAATAACTCCATGTAATTTTTTTCTAAAATATGAGTACTACGCATAAGTTTGCGTTAAAGTACCGACGTGCTGTTTTAGTGCCATTATTTTACTTCAGTTTCTATTTATTATTAAGAATATGGAATAGGAAATGAGAACCTGATTCTCGTGTTTGTCCAAATGCAAGCTTTGCAGAGTTAAAAGGAAATTTCCTTTTGATTTAGAGCAGACCCATCAAACGACGTTGCTTGACGGGTTTACGTTCTAAACACGATCTTTTAGGGTACATTGCAAGAAAGGCAAATGGTTGATTTTTGCACAAAACCATGTGTTGAACAATAATATAGAACAAAATCCTATTGCTAAGGCTATTTTTAATTCTTGGCGTTTGACGGTTTCTGAAATAAACTATTCAATTCAGCTAACCGATTGTTTTGCGTTAACTTTTAAAACAAAAACAACCCAACTCCACCCCAAAAATTACAGCAATTAATAAAAAACCAAATTGAACCTTGCTACGGTCCATACCCAATAATAATATATACATCCCCAACAGAAAGTAATATAATAATAATAGTAATAATGAAAATATCACGTCAAAAATACCTGGACACGATAACATAAGTAATAATATATTAAAAAAATTACGTTCAGCTGCAATCTCATAACTCACCAATATATACAACTATTGTTTCAGAAATTCGTACTTCCACGAACAATAGAAAAATGCAACAATTTGGCCATACATTAGCCATAGTATTTGAAAAATAATTCTGGAACGACTAACCCAATTGCTACGAGCCACCGAAGCCATCACCCGCGAAAAATTCGGTTTCACAAATATATTATATATATTTGAGTAGAGTTGAGTAGTAGAGTAAAGTAGAGGGTGTAGGATTAGAGAGGGTTTTGGGGGTAGAGAGGATGTAGGAGTAGAGAGGGTTTAGGGGTAGAGAGGTAGTAGGAGTAGAGAGGGTTTAGGTGTAGAGAGGGTGTAGGAGTAGAGAGGGAGTACGAGTAGAGTGGGTTTAGGAGTAGAGAGGGTGTATGAGTAAAGAGGGAGTACGAGTAGAGCGGGGGGTAGTAGTTAAGAGGGAGTAGGAGTAGAGATGGT
>JAZDUA010001307.1:0-5000 GCA_038098605.1 Gryllus longicercus
GTCGTAGTTTCTCCGCTGGGAAATGCGATTCGGCGCCGACTGACACGTTAGATGGCGAGGGATTTCCCTCTTCCAGTTATCTCCCCAGCCGGGACAAGGTCTGAGCTTCTGAGTGATGTCCTGGCATACGTAGTACTGTAGTGCATATTAGTGTAATTATGTGTAAGGAGAGAGCACAGGACAAAGAAGAGGAAGCAAAGATCGCGCACAGTCCGTGCCCGTTGTTAGAGTACTGCTCGGGGATTCTGCTGGTGTTGATCGAAGGAACCGCTCTAAACTATCGAACAGAGACGCCGGTTGCTTGTAAAATTAAAAATGATAATAGAAAACAAAACATTATTGAACATAATTCTAACATTTTTATTTTTACTGATACATTATTGCTTGGTATTGTCTTCAATACGGAACTCAATATCCGTTGAATTACGTACCTTGATCGATAGGATCGTGGTTATGAGGGAAATACGAAAACAGTTGAATAATGCTACACGTTTAGCTACACTAGTAGTTATGTTATTTTAAATAATCGTGTATCTCGTGTTTGTAGATATTAACATTGCATAGTAGTTTTTACATTCGTTAGGCACGTAACTGAAGATTGTCTAGAGAAAAATTGATAAGTTTAGAACTGTATTACACGTCTTTAAATTCATTATTGGCTGATAATTCAAATATTGAATTGTTTAGTTACAGATGGGTAATGAATCTTATAATACTTTTTTGTCATCATTCATGTATCTTTTAATTTAAAAAAGCATGCCACATTAATGAGTTTACTTTACAAAACAAACTGATTGTTTTTATAAATTCAGTATTGTAATTTTGTAGAATAATAAGGCGATCGAGATACAAAGCGATTGAAGTTAATAAATTAATCTACATTGAACGTAGTGACACTATACAGCTCATGCGAGCACTTTCTTTCCCAGCTCATAGTTCACATATTTTAATCAACTTTCAGGGATGGTTATGCACTGCTGTTACATAACAGCGCAAATAAAACTTCCCTCGCTATCACAAAGCGATAGCAAGCCACCACAGGTAGTTGTGATGGTCATAACCATTAGATCTTCATCGTTGATGGAATTATGCACAAATCGGGGGTGGATCTTCATGATAGGAACCAATTAAACATTTAATAAAGCGTAAACCCCCAACCCTCGTACATTAAGCGACTGCCTCCCTGAAAGGCACCTGTTTACCCGTCCACGAATAATCCCTCGTTCTCGGGTGCAGTCGATTTGACGTAACGTAGTGGACCTCTCCGCACTCGTAAAATGGATATTAGAGCGGGGTGTAAGCGGCCGCATTAGAAGAACAAAGAGAGGCAGCGCAGCAGGGAACTGGAGGGGGGGGGCACGGCAGGAAGCGGGAGCTGCACGAGGGGCAACAATTCTTGTAAAAGAGCCATCCGTCTCCGGCTCGGGGAATTGAGTCTGGGAGCTAGGCGTTGCCACCTGCCCGCGCCGACTCAAAAGGATTCGTTCTTTCCTCCCCCCGAGGCACAAAGGCAGACCCGAAGGCGGAGGTGGGAGAGGCGGAGGGGAGGCGCGTGCTATCTTAATGGCGGCGACGAAGACGCGGCGGAGTTTCGTTCAATTAACGCGACGAAGAACAACGCGGGGTAACTCAATGAAAGGTTGGAGAAAACACTTGGCTGAGCGACGCGGGCGCGCCTACGCCAGCTGCGCGAGGGTGGAGACGGGGGCATCGACTCATTTCCATTCGGACGAGATTGCCAGACTTCGATTGGGAAGTCGGATTGAAAGTTTTCGGTGCGCAGTTGTAATGTTCCTCGTGGGCTAAAGTCACTCTTCGAGCTGTTTCATTTCGCTTGGGTTACTTCACGTATTGCGGAACGAATCAACGGCGGAAATCTAACGAATTTCCTTTCAAACGAATGAATTCACTAATATTTTAATATGGTTTCTCTGTAAGCAATCACTGTTGCTGTTATAAATGCACTTTTCAAGCAACAACAGCTACTTTTGGAATTTGATTTTACTTCTACGCAGTGTAAATTTGTAATTATTACGAATGCAGAGAATGATATTTTAAACAAATAATGGAGTCGATTAACTCTTTTATATCAGTCACAAACATGAGGAATAATTAATTGTTTTCGTGAGAATTTTAAAGAATTAATTTAGGATATTTCGTTTCAACGTAATTTCTTCCTGGTGCCGACACTTTCTGTAATTTTCTGTAGTATATTCTTGTTGAATCATCTTTGGAATGTTTTACGAACTTCCTGAAAAATGTTGCATTTCTTTATCGAAGTCAAGCGACGACGTTTGACGCAAGAAGGATAACGAGCCAAGTTGTGAGGAAAGAAAAACGCTACCTGCAAGACCCTGCAGGAAAGATAAAGTAGGTGTGAATCATCTGTGAGATTGTACTTTCCAGAAGACTCCTTACGTGTCCAACTGTGAAGCACGATCTTCGCAAGAAAACTTCTCGGGGACTCGAACCGTTGTCCCTCGAGGAGCAAGACAAGTGAGGCCCGCGCTGCGTCATCATCACACCACTCGGAGGCAGGGCGCTTCTTGCTTGGCGGTCGACGTCACGTCCGGCGCGCTCTCGAACGGTGCTCTTCTCGATGGGAGAGCTTGGGATGGGAAGGAACATCATTTGCAGGCTTACTGAATGAACGCCTCCCGGTAATTTAACACTTGTTATAAATGCATGAGTGAATCATTTTATGTGGAAAGAATGGAAGTAGTGAATAGTAACGATGTCAATATATTTTTTTTAAAGATGTAAATCGGTCAACTCTTTTCTTCGTGTCCAATAAAGCAATATTGTTTAAATTAATCAAATATTTTTTTATGTTCATCCATCGTGCGAGGTAGAGCAACACACTGAACTAGCGGACTTGATGTCTCATCGTGGTAACCGTACTTCACTTTTACACGCCCACAAACGCAATTAATCTCTATCAGTGACAACGGACTGGCGTCAGTCTTGGCGGTCTGAGGGCACGTGGATGCTTCCACAAATTAAGGCGTAGCTGCATCGGTTTTTATTCGTCTGAAAAATATATTCCACAAGGAACGTTAACACCATTTGCTAACATTGAATTCCATATTTCTAGATATTCAAATTAAGAACATTTTTTAACATGATTGAAAGTGAGTACCCACCGTTTAATCGTAAACCTTCAAGAAATATTTGGTAAATCTTTATTTCATGTCTTTAAATTCATTCATTTAATGTTTCAAACGCTTAAGAATATTTATTATTTACAAAATTAAGCTAAACACTTCTGCCATTTTGTTCATTTATGTACTCTTTTTCTATGCACCTTGTACTAGACATCGTGACAGAAGAAGTAGCAACACCGATTAACATCTGATTAAAGCACTCGAGGAAGTTTTAAAAAGTTCCCTAGTGGCCCGGCGCATCGCGGTTATCCCGCGCCTCCAATCTCTGGGCTATTTGTCTCGGAATCTGATGGCCGTTCGCGTGCTCTCCACAGCCAGAAATAGAGTACGCGAGACACGATCCTGAAAAGGTGAAAAACATACGTTTTCCTTGAAGTGGTCTAGCCCTCTATTTTTAAAACTACAAAGAATAAATGTTTTAAAATATTAACGAACGTGTGGAATTGTCACCTGTTACCCACGGAATTATAAAAGTTTAGTCACAGTTGACAGAATTTAAATATGCGTGCACTAGAAAATTAACAATCGCGTATTAATGCATTTCTAGTACCCCAAAAACACCAACGGTGAGGGGGGAGTCAATTGCAAATCCCGGAATAAAATGCAATTTATTTGAAGGAACATTTTTGATATTTAAGAAGTAATTCAACATGTCTTCAGCAATAAATTAAAATCATTTCTGCTGGCTTGTGTTAAAATAATTCCAGTTTTTGAAGTATGGCAAGTGCATATACTATTGCTGTACCTGCAGGGACACAGATAGCCAGTTCGTTTTTTGAAGAACTGATCCAACATTCACTACGGTTTTTGCAATTACGCATTTACTTACTAGTTACAGTCAACAACATCAGATACTAAAATAAAATTTCCAAATACGAATATGACTGGTATGCGTGACTATAGGGTTCTTCGGAGTTTCCTTGAAGCGATTTCGCACGGCGTCTGTTTCACTGGCGGATCCAGGGGGGTGGGGGCATGGGGGCCGTCCCCCAAAAGGCCTAGTGTTTTCGTTGGTTACCTTTCTTTATTTGGCAAAATTGATTTAAATATTTATTTATGTTAGGATTACGAAACTATTTCAAAAATAATTTGTGTAATATCATATATACACTGCAAAATATACAATATAAGAATAAATTTGTTTATTATTTAATAAAAATGTATGATGCTCCCCTAGCTATGAAGGAGATAATGCGGATAATCGACATAGCTAAAGCAGTAGTGCTGTGGCGATCTCGAATGGAAGGATCGCGGGTTCGGATTCCACCTCGGGCATAGTTGGATATGCTTGTGGTCTGTATATTTGTGATTGTACATTCACCATTCACCCCTCATCATCATTATCTCCTACTTCATCCCTACAGAGCTAACAATCCTGAGGGATAAAAATGGATTCGATCGGGAAGTGCTGATTCCCCCTCCCCAAAGAAGGTCACGGACACTTGCCTCCGGGAGAATACGACTGGGGATCGGTGGCTTCAAGTGGCGCGTCGACTTCCTCCATAATTAGATTTCCGCCAGTTTGGTTCTGCATTATTAATTCATATTCATTCACTAACCGAAGCTCTTTGTCGAGCTTGTTAAAGATGTTTTCTTTTACCGCATACAATCTCTGTATTGGTATTATTATTATTATTTTATTCTTTTATTATTATTATTATTATTATTATTAGTAGTAGTAGTAGTAGTAGTAGTAGTAGTAGTATAGTAGTAGTAGTAGTAGTAGTAGTAGTAGTAGTAGTAGTTAGTAGTAGTAGTAGTAGTAGTAGTAGTAGTAGTAGTAGTAGTAGTAGTAGTAGTAGTAGTAGTAGTAGTAGTAGTAGTAGTAGTAGTAGT
>JAZDUA010001307.1:7500-42500 GCA_038098605.1 Gryllus longicercus
ATTAGTAGTATTAGTAGTATTAGTAGTATTAGTAGTATTAGTAGTATTAGTAGTATTAGTAGTATTAGTAGTATTAGTAGTATTAGTAGTATTAGTAGTATTAGTAGTATTAGTAGTATTAGTAGTATTAGTAGTATTAGTAGTATTAGTAGTATTAGTAGTATTAGGTAGTATTAGTAGTATTAGTAGTATTAGTAGTATTAGTTATTAGTAGTATTAGTAGTATTAGTAGTATTAGTAGTATTAGTAGTATTAGTAGTATTAGTAGTATTAGTAGTATTAGTAGTATTAGTAGTATTAGTAGTATTAGTAGTATTAGTAGTATTAGTAGTATTAGTAGTATTAGTAGTATTAGTAGTATTAGTAGTATTAGTAGTATTAGTAGTATTAGTAGTATTAGTAGTATTAGGTAGTATTAGTAGTATTAGTAGTATTAGTAGTATTAGTAGTATTAGTAGTATTAGTAGTATTAGTAGTATTAGTAGTATTAGTAGTATTAGTAGTATTAGTAGTATTAGTAGTATTAGTAGTATTAGTAGTATTAGTAGTATTAGTAGTATTAGTAGTATTAGTAGTATTAGTAGTATTAGTAGTATTAGTAGTATTAGTAGTATTAGTAGTATTAGTAGTATTAGTAGTATTAGTAGTATTAGTAGTATTAGTAGTATTAGTAGTATTAGTAGTATTAGTAGTATTAGTAGTATTAGTAGTATTAGTAGTATTAGTAGTATTAGTAGTATTAGTAGTATTAGTAGTATTAGTAGTATTAGTAGTATTAGTAGTATTAGTAGTATTAGTAGTATTAGTAGTATTAGTAGTATTAGTAGTATTAGTAGTATTAGTAGTATTAGTAGTATTAGTAGTATTAGTAGTATTAGTAGTATTAGTAGTATTAGTAGTATTAGTAGTATTAGTAGTATTAGTAGTATTAGTAGTATTAGTAGTATTAGTAGTATTAGTAGTATTAGTAGTATTAGTAGTATTAGTAGTATTAGTAGTATTAGTAGTATTAGTAGTATTAGTAGTATTAGTAGTATTAGTAGTATTAGTAGTATTAGTAGTATTAGTAGTATTAGTAGTATTAGTAGTATTAGTAGTATTAGTAGTATTAGTAGTATTAGTAGTATTAGTAGTATTAGTAGTATTAGTAGTATTAGTAGTATTAGTAGTATTAGTAGTATTAGTAGTATTAGTAGTATTAGTAGTATTAGTAGTATTAGTAGTATTAGTAGTATTAGTAGTATTAGTAGTATTAGTAGTATTAGTAGTATTAGTAGTATTAGTAGTATTAGTAGTATTAGTAGTATTAGTAGTATTAGTAGTATTAGTAGTATTAGTAGTATTAGTAGTATTAGTAGTATTAGTAGTATTAGTAGTATTAGTAGTATTAGTAGTATTAGTAGTATTAGTAGTATTAGTAGTATTAGTAGTATTAGTAGTATTAGTAGTATTAGTAGTATTAGTAGTATTAGTAGTATTAGTAGTATTAGTAGTATTAGTAGTATTAGTAGTATTAGTAGTATTAGTAGTATTAGTAGTATTAGTAGTATTAGAGGCATTGTAGTCGGGAAGTTCATAGCCACAGAATTGAAAAGTAGTGAGGTTTCTCGTGCCTAATTGACCAAACGTAATAATACCCATAGATGGTTTAAACATACTCTTTTTACACGTTATTTTGAATCATATTTCAAAAGTTGACTTTCTAAAGAAAGTTCGAGTGTATTTAAATTATTTTATAATGTACACAATTATGGTATAAATTTTACGTGAAAACATGAACGTGACAAGAACTGTGATAATGGCAATCGACGAAAAACGTATTGTAAAAATTACGAGCAATTTCTTCGGAAAAAAAAAGAAAAGACAGCACGACATTCGATGACGAGTAACAAAAGATAAGCGACAACAAAAACTGCCGCCGGGGGCGGACATAGTAGCACGGGCTTTCATAGCCGTTGGCCGGCCTCCTTCTTATCGCGCGGCGCCCCGGCGCTTCTCCCCGCGGAACCTGCGTTGCGCGCGTCTCTCCCCGGGCGGTGCGCGGACGCCCACGAGGGAGGCTATCAGCGCTGAGTTGCGACACCGCCCGCGCCCCCGCCCACGCCCACGCCAAACACAGTGAGGTGGAAAGCGCGCTTTAGAAGACAAACAATATTTGTGGCGATGACGAAGGTGTAAATACATATATCTCATTTGATAGTTCTTCTTCTAGTGTTGTAATCATATCTCTTTCTATTCTTATAAAATGCACTTGTATTTAATAACTTGATATTTTATACCAACTTTTGATAGCGTTTTTGAGCGGAAAAACTTGTCAAATATAGTATAATATTAAATCAAAATAATTATATCCTTTAATTTCATTAGTAAATATATCTTAAAATTGCTGTAACTTGTTTGTGTTTCAGAGAGCCAAGCAACGATTCTCACGAAAAAAATCCATTTAAAGCTTAAATGTATCTGCGAGCACTTTTGGGCGAGAAAATGAGCATTTTGAAAAATGTCAGAAAACAGTTCAAGTTAGTTCAATCAATTTTACCGTATTTCAACTAAGCCTAAAAAGTTCGAAATGCTACCAAATTTAAATCCAGAGATAAAAAAGTAATGGATCCTTTTTGCAACATTTAGAAGGATATTTTTTTATTAATTACGTCTTGTTCAGCCTGACAGGCCTTTTAAGGTTTTGAGAATAGTATACAATAAAATTCTCCAAAAAATATATGAACATATGAGTGAGGATCGATTCTACGCCCGCAAAAGATGCTACGTAAATAAATGTTTTGTAATAAATGTTAAATAGAAACCATAACTCGATACCAACCCCGTTGGGAAGCCGTGCTTAGACCTTACGTTAAATTTCAGTGATCCGCATCAACCTGTGTATGCGTTATTTTAACAGACGTGTGTGTGTGTGTGTGTGTGTGTGTGTGTGTGTGTGTGTGTGTGTGAACCTCACTGCGCGTATTTGACGCCCGCCCGCTTTCGCCCACTGTGCACCGCTCCGGGCGCTGGCTGCGCGGGCGATAAGTGTGCGCACGCGAGCGAGCGAGCGCCGGGCGCTAATCGCGGATGAAGAACACGCGCGCGCGAGGACGCGAACGGACGCGCGCGCGGCGTCCGCAGGAGTTGCCCACGGCCGGATGCGTGTGCCGAGCCAGCGAGGACGCACTACTAGGAAAGGTGGCGGCGGTGGAGGCGGCGAGCTCAGGTGGTCAGCACGGGCGTGCAGCAAGGACCATTTCCGAGAGCACGGGATGAAAAAAGAGATTTGAACAACCTTGGTTTAAAGACCACCTTCTCCGACTGTCGCGGGAAGCCATTGGTGTCTTCAATGTATTTTTGGCTTGGAATTGATGTGCTCTTCCAAAATTTGCTTTCTGTGCAATTCGCAGCTGCTACGAAGGTATTAAAAAAGGTCGTCAGTAATACTCGACTGACGCATTTCGAAGCGTATTCTAAAGGTCGCACGTATTGTTCTGCTTGGATTAAATGTTTCAGAGTATTTTTGCTCTCCAAAGCATGTTTATGTTGCATTTACTCGATGTCTGTAAAGGATTCTAATTGGGATCATTAATGAAAGGCCAGAGAGATGTATTCGACTAATTGCTTGTTGGGGTTCATTTTCTGGCTTATTGTAAGCATCCTGTCCATTAGCAAGCAAATCAGATAGTATATAATGAGAACTCCTCAACCAAGAAATAAATGCAAACGATATTCGTTCTACTGTTCAATCGTACATAAAATACAGTAACATAACACAATCTCGTCATATTAAATTTGGAATTGAATTCCAATTTTAAATAATGATTGCATCTGACAGTTTTATTCATCATCAAAGTTTGTTTTGAAAATTTCTTGTAAGCTTCCGACTTAAACTTCCCGTTTATTATATTCGCACCAGTAAATCGCTATTAAAACATAGAAAAATATATATAGCCACAAACGCACCCAGTAACTCTGAAGATTGGAGGAAGGCAGGGCGGGTAGTTTGTGCAGCGCCCGGAGCAGCAGGGCGCGGCGTCGAGGCGCGAGCTATCTTCTAGCCGAGAGCGCCTCCTCGCCAAGTTCGTAACAAGCGCGATTTATGCAACCCGCCTTCGCTGCCGCCTCCCTCTGCGTCTCTCCGCCGCCACCACCATCACCACTATTGCCAGAGCTACCAACATCACCACCACTGCCACCAACGCCGCTCCGTTCTCCCAGACCGCCCCCTCTCCCTCGGTCGCGGCCGCCTCTACCTCCACCAGCATTTGCACTACTACCTACACTACAACCATTTACATCTCCATCTCAATTATGCACCCAACCATCACAAACATCTACACCACCGCTACAATCATTTACGTCACAAATATTCTCGGTTTACACCACCAGTATCACCATTTAAACCACCACTACAACAGTTTGCATTACCAACAACTATTTTCACCACCAGCACAACCATCTACACCGCCGCTACAATCATTTATGTCACAAATATTCTCGCTTTACACCATCAGCGTCACCATTTAAACCAGCCCTCCCACAATTAGCATTACTTACACGATCACATACCATCACTACTGTTACTGCTACCTCCAACACCCCCATCTCAACCGCTGGCCGCCGCCTCCGCCTCCGCCGCCTCCGCCTCCGCCGCCTCCGCCTCCGCCCCCTCCGCCCCCTCCGCCTCCGCCGCCTCCGCCGCCCCCGCTGCCTCCGCCGCCCCCGCTGCCTCCGCCGCCTCCGCCGCCCCCGCCGCCTCCGCCGCCCCCGCTGCCTCCGCCACCCCCGCCGCCCCCGCCGCCCGCGCCGCCTCCGCCGCCCCCGCCGCCTCCGCCGCCCCCGCCGCCTCCGCCGCCTCCGCCGCCCCTTCCGCCGCTGCCTCCGCCGCCCCCTCCGCCGCCTCCGCCGCCCCCTCCGCCGCCGCCGCCGCCGCCGCCTCCACCTCCTCCACCTCCTCCGCCGCCCCCGCCGCCGCCTCAGCTGCCGCCCCCGCCCCCTCCGCCTGCGTGGCCGCCGCCGCGCCGCGCCGCGCGGGGCCTGCATCCGTTGCCGAGGAGCGAGATACAGCGCCGGGCGCCGCGCCGGTGCGGCTCCAGCCTCCGATGTTTATGGCGATGAGCTGCACTCAATTTTGCTGCCGCCGCCTTCCATACTCGCTGGCTGTGCGTTAACAACAGGTGTTTTCTTATTTCGCCGAAAATTGTCTTCTTTACTGCGCTGTTAAAATGTTTTTGGCGGATCTAAAACTGTACATTAAAAGTTGCCGCTCGTAATACGGATGATTATACCTTACGTGTTGGATATGCTTTTATTATGGAAACTTGCAGCTCCTTCACTGAGTGAAAGTGTTTTTTGGATCCTGAAATGAAAAGAAGTTTGAAGAAGTACAACATCCTTGTCATCATTCTGTAGAAAGTAAACAAGATATAAAATATAAAAATGTTTAGTCGACTTCTGGCAGATTATTAAGAAGAGGAAAAAATTAAACAGTCCAAAACGAGGAACTTAATATGCAACTTCCTGTAACAGCGACAATAAAACACAAAATTTTTGGAATCATTGTATCAGAGCATTAGAACGCAGTACACACCCCCTCCACAAAAGTGCAAAATGCACCAATAGAGGGTTATTAGTATTCCAGCGAACTTGTCGAGGAATATAACAGGTAGAGTATATTGGCCCCACTGGTCACGAAAGGACGAATGTTATACGCCAATCCTTGAAATTTTGAAAATTGTTTACTCTCCTATTTTCTGTGTCTGATAATAACTGCTATGGGACATCATTAAAAAATAAACATGTACCAACCAAATGCTTCTGGCACCTTTATTATGAGACTTACTACCAATGTAGAGATACTAAATTCGGAAATACTGGACCGAATTTCTAAAATAAACAATTTTCTCATATTCGAATAAAAAATTATATATCTAACTTTTTATTATTTTTTTCTTTTACACTCTATTGAGTCATAATCTTCTGTAGTTTTACAATTACTTGTACAATAAATTACCGATATTCAATCATTCAAACTGTATATTTAAATATAACATAGAATTACAAAGATGATGTAAAGTAAACATTTGGACTTGCATTTCCAGAATCCAATCTCAGATCGAAGTCAAAGTTATAATGGATGTGGCGGCAACAATCCTGCTTGGGCGTTTCCTTTCGGCTGAAACCGTTCTGCGTGTGATCGAATTCCGAAGGAGCTACGGTACGAGCGAAATCTGAAGGATTGCTGAGGGGTTTTCGGAATCTCGAAACTCCGGAGGGCCTTCGAAGTTGCTTGCAACAAAGTGCCAACCCCCTGATGCAACTGCGAGCCCGTGGCACCGGGGGAGGTGCGGCGCCATTCCACGAACTTGGCCACGGGGGTGGCACATGCGCACGTCTGCGGTCTGGGCGATCGCCAAAAATTGTCAATAGGCTTTTGTCTCTGTGAAGAAACTCTGTAGCATATAAAGGGTGCGTTAAAGTTGTTGCCAAATATCCAAAACTACGTTGTAGGGGATTCATGGTCGAAGTTTCATTTAGTGCTTAATTTCCAAATTTTCGTAGATTTAGAGATTCAATCAGTTATATGTATCTCTCTCTTTTTCATTCTCCCCCCCTCTCTCTCCCTTCCTTTTCATCTCACATCCTCTCTCTCTTCCGATAATTCTGATGAATTATTCAAAATGACACCGTATATTTGAGCATTTTTTATATAACACAGCTTTGAAAACAAATATAGGAAAACAACCATTATAAGGTTGTTTAATGACTGTGAAAGAAATATAAGTTTTCACAAACTAGTGGTGCTAAAACAGCAATTGTAATCAATCTGAATGCATGTAACTGGTTATTACACAAAACTTACATATTTGAATACCTTCCAAAATTGACCAAGCAATGTATTAAGAACAAACAATATTTTAACTGAGGCCTAAACATGTTAAACCTAAGTATTATATTCATATCTGTCCTCTCTATTAATTAAAAACTAAATATTAACTATTGTTAAATCATTGTACCACTTTTGAGTCGCTAATGACCTCAGATGTTTATATGACTATAAATAAATTTAAAAAAAGCACTATAAGGTTCTTTAATGATTCTGAAAGAAATATTATAAGTTGTGAGTATTTCACAAATTTACACATCATTAATATTTCAGGGAGGGTTCAGCAATGCAAGAATAATGGAAAAAGATCCACGAGAAATACTGTCCAAAATACTCAGTTTCTTACTGAAATTATTCCTAATTTTTCCGGTACAAGACACGTTGTTCGTTTCGTTCTCTATAGTATTCGATTTTATTAATTATACAGAGCCTGTGTATAGATTTGGAAAAATAAAAATACTAGAATTTTTTTTTGTATGTTTGAGAATTTCAAACAGTTGTTTTGAATTTAATATTAAATGTTCGTAACATGCAGGGTCTTATTATTGAGAATATACGAGTACAGCGTTTGTAACGACCGAGACAATAGCAGAAATAAAATAAATTGCACTCGCAACGATGTTAAAACTCCGTTTCCACCTATCCACACAACGTGACTGACTGGCAAAATGTTTAATTCGTGTTGTGTGTTTGAAAACTCATATCGCGTTACTAACAATGTATCCGCATGCGTGTGTTTGTTGAATTAATAAAGCAGTGAGATACAACGGACGATTCATACATGTAGTTTAGAAACACGGTAACAATGGATGTAGCAAAAAATTGAAAACAGCATGTTGTATGTTGTTTGCGAAAATAGATAAATGAAGGGATGAGTGATTGTATGGAAATAATGAACAAAATCATCTCTCCAATAGCAAAGTACATTAGAATTAATAATATATTTTTCTAAAACAGTTCTACGACACTTCATTGCATTTTTCATTTAAATAATTGTCAACTTATATTATTGTTTTTTGATGGAAGAATTACGTACACTCAATACAAAGTTTGGATCAAAAGGACTGAATCAAAGCACATCTAGTTACTTTTATCAAAATAACAACTTTTTTCTACTCCATTCTGATAGGGCAAGAGAGAGAGAGAAAATATTACAGCGACTGAAAAACAAATCTGGATATATTATTGTATACCAATGTATCTCACTTTTCTTTCTCCTTTTAACTTCAGGAATAATGATATGTATCAAGCCCATGTCCATAAAACCAAATTTCTTCCCCCAGACTCTTCTCCTAACCGCCCCCCCCCAAAAAAAAAGCCGAAATATTTGTTTATGAGGAATATGTCTCTCCTTACATGCCTTACTGTTTTGTACGTTGCAGCGTTGAATTTGAACTTAAGAATAATAATTAGAAGTATAATCTCCTAAGTAATTAAATTAGCCATTTGAAGAACGCGTAGACAGTGAAATAATTTATACACCTTTCTTATATCTTACTTCTACTTACACTTATCTTATATCTTAGAAAAACTGTAATTTTTTTCGCAGACGTTTTTCTCAGTTCATCAAAATTTCAGTGATAATGCGTGATGGAGTGTTAAACAATTGAGGTATTTCTAACAAAGCACGCAATATCGAAAGAACAATCAGTGTGTATAGATTTGCATCTAGATGGAGCGTTGAACGCTCCCGTACCGTCCGCCTAGCGAAAGCTCCTCGCGGGTCCGTCGACCACCAGCCCGCGGACGCGTTATGTCAGGAGGCCGCGCGGGCGGGCGGGCGGGCGGGCGGGCGCCGCTCACGGCCGCGTGACGTCACGCGGAGAAAGCGCCGACGACGGCAGCCTCCGCCGCGCTCCGCCCAGCCGCGCCGAGCCATGCTCTACCGCAGCAACGAACTGCGCGACCGCCCGCCAGCCCGAGACCCCGCTCAAGTCAACGGTCGGATGAGCGAATGTCGGCAGGCAGGGGCATCATACACTCTTGTTGCATAATAATCATATTTGTTATTATATTATATATTTTTTGTAGTATATGTATGAACTATAAAATATATTTTTTTAATTACATAAGAATAATATAAACATTTAAATAAATTTTTCCAAATAAGGGAAGGTAAAAAACGAAAACTCTAGAAATCTCGCGTCTTTTTGGAGAGAAGGACATGGAGCCCGACAGGATCCACCACTGCTGTGAGAATGGTTTAACTCTCGTATTTGTGCAATAGCCCTACCTATATTTTCCGGAATTCTGAGGTTTGAACACAATGTCATAAATACGAGTAGCTATTTATTAATAATTATTGTTCAACTATTTGTAAATTGCTAACAGATATCAACATTAGTTATCAATTTTTGCCGTACCCTTTAACCTATCCATTAAAATTTTCTTAATTTCCTTTCTTGAGAATCAATACACCTTATTAAAAAAAAAAACAGGAACGACACATCCCGTTTTGAACTGATAAGAAAACAGACTTTTCTATTTCGTGTCATTTCCGAGTTCATTGTGAAAAATTGTAAGCCACTTCAGATACTTTGCAAATAATAACAATTGCAACTTATTCTGCCTCAATTTTTACTTCACCTTACAAAGACTGGGTATCTTTATGATATGTAGTTTCGGACTTTTGGCCCAGATATTTGCAACGCACTAGTCCACTAAACTGAGGCTCGTCTTAGGAACTGATTATTAATAGTTTATTACCATGATAAATAAAGAAACTAAAAATGATACAGAATAGTGAAGATAGTAGTTTCACATGAGAAACTGACAAACAGAAAACTTATTTCGACGAAACTCAAAATGGCGCCCCGGGAATTCGAACACGGAGCTCACAGTCGAAAGAAAAGTTTGCTCGTTGCTTCACTCCTCAGATCTGTACGTTTATTGTCCAGAGGAATCCCCATTTTCACGCATTGTGTGGCGGCGTGTAATCTTCTAACCTCACTCTCTCCCTCCGCCAGTTGCCTCTGGCGGAGGCTGCACTTCTCCGTTTCGTGGGTTCCGCTTTACTGTTACGCCTTTTTATTGCAATAAGACCGCAAAGTTGCGTGAGCTATTTCTTGTTGTGTGTTGTGGCGCCTTTAAGCGTTCAAGGAAGCAACAGTACTCCGAAGAACTGGACAAAGTAACACCCTGTCGGGAAACACTAAACGTGTTCATTGCTAAAAACAGAAAACTGTTGACTATAGAGTAGATAATAATAATAATAATAATAATAATAATAATAATAATAATAATAATAATAATAATAATTTTATACAATTTAGCATAAAGAACTTTACAAACTTTTCTGTTCATTTAATCTGTAAGTTCAGAATCTATCTCTTATCTTTAGTAAACTCTTAAGTTGTTCTCTTTAAAAAATCTCTTATGATTCCGAAGCTGTGAGACGATCAAATCGCAAACTCTACTTTTCTATAAAAATCTGAATTATATAAATCCATATTAAAACTGTAAACCCTTTTAGAAATATAGTTCTATTTATAAGTAAATTCCGAACGCAAATGAAATAATAATTGTACGAGTAAGGTAAGATCCTGAGTTCTCGCATCGCGTGAAACAGGCTCACAGATGTCGCGTTGTGTTCGTCACAAATATATTAACTAATTTGAACATATTGCACGTTTTGAGGCCATGTTTTCATTATACAACGTTATCATTCCAGGTAAGAAAGTCATCCTTCGGCGTAAACAGCCTTTGCCGCGAGGTGTCACCGAATCCTCTTATGTTGATCTGCATTTAGTCCCTCCCGCGTCAAGAGACCGACTCCGCCGCTTGCGCAAATTAACTGGCTGCATTAGCTTTCGTCCTTTGTAGCCGAGGGTATGCATTCAGGAAGACGGGGCGTGGCGGCCGCGTAGCATTGCCAACTCCACCCTGGCTCCAGAGCGCGTTAGTGCAGCGCGTCGGTGACGAGTGGGAATGTCAAGGGAGGAACATCCGACATTTTCTCCGACCTGGTTTTGCGCAAGACTGATATTAAGAACATGCATTGCATGAGAATTGTTGTGCGCTTTGTTAATTAAATCTATTCATCTGCTACATTTATGCAGTGAGTGTTTTTGCGATGATTACGACGTTGCTGGTTGGAATCGTTTATTGTTTTCTACACCATTCGCAGAACTGTTTATATTTTCTTTGAACTTCCCTTTGGAAAACTGAAATCACATCTAGCGCGAGTTTTCGGATTAACATTTATATCCATTCAATTATTACCGTTTGCTTGTTTTGTAAGTGAAAATCATGTAGTACAGTAGAAGAGTTTTACAGTAAATTTCTTACCTTTCCACATCATAATTTTATTCAAAGGTCAGTAAATTAACGAGAATACATTAGTCGAGTACTCTCTATGAGCGTACAGTATGTACGCTAGTATGAGAATTTGAAAACAAATGTTATCTGCAATTCAGGCCAGCCAATAAAATTAAAAAATTACCAGAATTGCACTACCATAAATTGAACATTGTACAGTAGTATGGTGACAGGAAATATTGAACATAGCAGCATGTTGACCAACGCAATTGCGCTTATTTGCAAGTTTAACGTAAACTCTGAGGATTAACCTGAGGGTTACGATTCCATTGACAGAGGTAGCGGCGGCGTGCGCCAGAGCAAATGTAGCATCGCGGCGCCGGCGCCGTGGCAGAACAGATTGGGAAGAGGCTTGGAGCAGCGGAGCAGCAAACTGATGGAACAGAAATCGAGTTAACGGGCGCCCCATTTGTTCCATGCGCGCCTTGCGACCCGCCCCCCTACCATCCCCGCTCACCTGCCACGCAGCCCTCCCCCCGCTGCCTCGGCCCACCTGTCACCCTGCATTCCCCGCTGCCTCTGACACCCTCCTCCCCCTTCCGCCACCCGCTGCCACTCTCACCTTTGTGGCCCAGCCACCCCTGCTTCCTTTCCGCGTTCGCCACCCCTACCATTCCCACTGCCCCGCCGCTGTTCCCCGCTCACCCCGTTCCCCTGCGACGCAACCCTCTCCCCGCCCACCCATCACCCTGCATTCCCAGCTGCCTCTGCCACCCTCGTTCCGCTTCCCCCATCCTGCTGCCCGTCTCACCTCTAACGGCCCGCCGTCCCCGCCTCCCCTTCGCCACCCCTACCATCCCCACTGCCCCTGCGTCCCCACTCCATCCCATCTTCCACCCGCACCACCCCGTCACCCACGCCGCTCTCACTATCATCCTCTACGCCATTGCTTTCCTCTCTGCTCCCTGCTGCCACCCCCACAGGAAGTTGGATATGAAATTCGCTTGGCAATCGCGTTGTCGGCCGTTTCTCTATATCGCATCGCTGGAGGAGAAGCGCAGGAAGCGGGGCAGGTGGGCGAGGGAGTGGAGACGGATGTCCCGTAACTAGACAGTGATCGTACTTCAGACTTTGAGCAGAAATTAATTTCGAAAAAGTAGCTGTAATTGTAGATACGTTGTTTTGACGACATAGTGGATTTGGAATTAGAAAGTACAGATAAATAATAGTCTGTAGATGGTGAATCGATTATTGTGATCGGCTTTCATTTATAACGTTCATCTTTTTAGGTGTAATGTGGAGTGGACTTCATAAGAAAAGAAAAACGAGAAAAAGCAAGTGGAATAAGACCCCTACATATATTTTTGACTATTTTGCCATCAACTTAAAAATTGTACTCAATTTTTTAATACCGGAAAGCCTTCTTCCTGAATACACTCAGCTTTAAAGGACGAAAGCTAACGCATCCATTTATTTTGCGGCATTTGAGGCATTTGGTAGTTAGTGTGGAACGTGGCTGAAAATGACTCGCGAAGAGTGAAATTGCTGTAAAATAGGGACATTTAAGTAAAAGCAGTTAAGGAGCGATAAGTGTCCTAGCACGGAAGTAAAGGAGATCTCATAAAACCAATAATGACTTGGGCAATTTGGAGAACTATTAATAGAACTATTAAGATACAAGTAAATTAATTAACATACAAAACTTTCATGCCCATGTGTACACCTCAAGTGGACGCACACGATTAGGCATATGTAGTTTGAATTATTCACTGATATAATTGTTTCGTGATTGAAAGCACGATTGTTGTGGAAGACAAATTCCACTCAAATGTGGGACCGCTCCTTCGGAAAATCGACTAATATCCCATCTTGCCCTTGTTGGAAAAACTCGTCGCACGGAGCAAAAGGTGGGAGGGTAGGATAGTGCTGCGAGGGAGAAACTATAACTCATTGCACTTGTTTTGGTGGTTTATTGATTGGCACAATCAGTAGAATCACAATCAGCAAAATCTTTATTACAATAGGACATCACGTGAAAGTATGTATTAAAATGATCAAATTTCTCAAATGCTACTGGGTTGAATTTAACCACTATCTTGAGGATAATTCTAGCTGCTCATTACTCTAAATGGTAGTTTTTCGTGGTTTCTTCCATCATTACCAGGCGAATTACCTTAACAAACGGGGTACAATGCGCGTGCGATCTGCTCTTCATCCTCGTCCTCTCCCTCCCCTTATACACAGATACGTACATACACATACATGTACAGTACTGACACTGGGAGAGAAACGTGGATATGAAAAACCCCGCAAGCCAACGTGTAGGTCGGCGCCGGATCTCGCCGGATCCACCTGGAGCGCGTCTCTCAGGGAAGTACTGACAAAATGCGGCGGCGATGGTGTAACGGTCAGCGTTTCGGACTGTTGTACCCAAGTTGGCGGGTTCAAACCCGATCGAAGCCGTGGATTTTTCAGGGCGAAAAAATCCTTCGTACGCCTTCCTTCGGAGGGGAAGTAAAGCCGGCTGTCCCATGTTCGTAGATTTACTTGCATGTAAAAGACCCTCAAGCCTAAATGACGCCTCTGAGCTAAATTCAAATCGCCTGTTTCTCGCCCAAGAAATACCTCCTTCCTCTGCTAGTTGGTGAAAGGAGCATAGCGAAATTTACGTGGTCAGACGGAAGAGCAGGCCTAATGGCCTGAGTCTCGCCACGTAAAATAAGGCATTAATTCAATTCAAATTACGTGGTAGGTTATATAAGATTCCGGCGAAATTAACTTCTATTTTTGATACAAAGAAAAAAATAATGCAATTTTTCGATATTTACTAGGCTGTCCGGGTGACTCCGCGTCCATGGCGAAGGTGCCGACGTTTCGGTCGCCATTCTGCGACCTTCCTCAGGGCGTAATGCAGTGCTGAGGAAGGTCGCAGAATGGCAACCGAAACGTCGGCACCTTCGCCATGGACGCGGCGTCACCCGGACAGCCTAGTGAATACTGACTCCGGCCGCGGAAGCCTAGTACGCTCTCGCAATTTTTCAACTCAATCGTCCTTCACTCCAACCCACTTCCCACATCTGTATGTGGTAACATTTCTTGGTCTTTGAAAAAATACTCTGGTGTTGTATTCTCAAAATGGTAAAACAAAAACTTCTTCTTTCACCTTACACTCATCTGAAAATTTTCTTTGGGGAAGGTTTCTCTTAAGTTTTGATAAGTGGTGTACGTCGCTGGGTGCCCAATCTGAACTGAAGTGTGAATGGTCCAATTCCTTGAATCCGTAGTCCTTCCCTACGTTATTTGCATTTGCAGTAAGCTCAGTTGTGTTATTGTAAAGAAATTTCACGCATCGCGGCCAACTCAAATACCTCTCTACCAAACTGAACGAGATTTCTGCTGCAAACTTATCGAATTAAATCAATTAAAGACAACACTATATTTTTTTATTTATTAATTTTATACATTTCCAGGTTTTGCAGAGTTCAGTGCACACTCTACTTTTGTATTGTTGGCTTAAATATACATTTAATGTTATTAACTTAATTGTAAAAAAAAATACATTTTTGAGGAGGAGTACTTTATAGGGAGTTCGCAGGGAAGTTACATTTCGGAAAACTTTGTAAGGAAGATATAGAAAGGAAATATATAATACGTAAAGGTTTATATACTATTCAGAGTACGAGGTTTCCATACTACTCACTATATACTACTCAGTAGGGTTTTCCGTTGATGAGCGTTATCTTAGAGCGGATGGAACCATCTATGTAGCTGACACGAAGTATTCTTACGAAGCATTTGATTTGTTCCAAGTAATGTGTTGAATGACGCCCACAGTGTGAAACGTAAGGAGCAAAGATGCGAGGCGTACAGAAGATGGGCCGCCGCATGCAATTCGTTGCCGCGCGTCGCATTTGTCCTTTGCGGGCTGAACCGCGTGCGCTGGTGGTGTGTGCTTACTTTGAAGGGGCGTCCATGCTGTTTATGACCGCTGTCCTGTCACGCCATCTGTACGCTCAATGTAACATTATTAGATTTTCTGTTTGTGCCGACACTTTTCGGTAGGACAGACGCGCTTCCGAGCTACTGATCACAGCCACCACTTCGTATCTGCGATTGTACCGCGCTCAAAGGCAACAAACCGACGTGGATATTAGCGCGCAAAGGAACTTCCATTGTTTTTTTTGAAAACGACGTTCTAGATAAATTCATTTACAAGAATCGTTTCATCATTCTTTGGTTGAATTATCTTCCTATACGTAGTAATGTGATCGCTTCATTTTGACGAGCGTGTATGTGCTCATGCTTATATTATTCTGACGTTTGCAAACTTGTACGGGAAATAGGAAACATATTTCTATAAGAACAAAATTAATAACAAAATATTTAATATAATTCCAAATGAATCGATGTTTGTTTTATAAACCACATTGCAATGATGACTGCAATAGATTGAAGCAATAAAGATACTCGTGCTTTAAAGAATGGGTAGTATATTTAATGTTTGGGTAAATTGGGAATAGTAGTTCAAAGCAGATAACTCATAATTCGAATTCGGTACAGTCTGCAAGAGCTTGCTTTTTACATTGCGTTTTATGTATTTTTTTTAGATTTAGTTTACATATAGTTACAGCGTAACTAAATCCACAGCTAAATTTACAAGTATAATATATGAATCTCATTAGACTAACAAATATTACGAAGCGATTATTAAGATTTAATTGCAATTTTCCACATGACATCCCTCGAGTTCCAAAATCCAACCATCAGAATGACGTACAGGAGGGTACCATAATTATTTTTACACGTTCCATAGCGCTTTGATTAGGCTGGCCAAGGGATGAGCAAGAACCGTATGTGTGCAGCAAACAGCGGACTCTTCAACGAGGTGTTAATTAACAACACACGCCGTCGCGCCAACGTCGCTATTTTCCCGCTCGCCTATTACTTTTTAAGCCCCAATCTCTCCCGCGCGGCGCTTCGCCCTCGCGTGAAGGGCGCAAAAAGTTGTCAGTCGGCGCAGGGCGGGGGCGGGGGCGGGGGCGGGGGCGCCGGCAGCGCTGTCACCCTATGACGAATGAGCGCGCCGCGCGAACAGACACCCGCCGACGCGACGGGCTCGCTGCAGCCTTTTCGCCCGCGTTCCACTCCGTCTGCAGCCGCTGCTCAATTAGCTGGGCGGCCCTTCTTTGCCCTGCCCTGCGCCCTGTTATTGTGTTTCGTTATGTAGGAATATTTTCTCGCACTTCAGCTTTAGAGACAGGAATGTCATAAATACGCTGTTGTAGGGGGTTCTCACACGTATCCCCGCAAATATGTAAAGGAGTAACCTTATTGGTAGGTTTTGAATTTAGTGTATATATAAAATTTAATCACGCGTTTCTCAAATTTGTAGGAATATTTCAGCTAATTCCTTTATTATTTCCCTAGTAAAATAATACTATTATTACATGTACTCCGTATGCTGTCGAACATCTATACAAAAAAGAAACTTCAGTTTTGCTAATGCGTATTAGAGCTGTTTATTGAAGGAAGTGCTTGATTGCTCACTGGATAATTGTTTGTAACTGACGATATGATTTTATGCTACTGAGCTACTTTTACGCCATATTCATACTTTTGTTATCTCTCCACGGCGGTGGTAAAAAATCATAGATGTATTTTTCATACAAAATCTTAAAAGTTCAAATGCTCTTCTTTGATTCGAAAATTCACCCTTGACATGACTTTCATGCTGAAATTATTTTATCTAACTTTCATTGAAAGCAATTCATTTACCTTATTTAAAAAACAAAGTTATTGTTTCTGATGAATATACTGAGAATTTGCACGGAAGAGGTCAGCAGCTGAAGCACCGAATTAGAAATAGGACATTAATTAATTTCGTGATTATGATAACTACGACAATAATATTAACAAAATTATTAATGATAATAATAATGATGATGATGATAATAATGATAATAATGATGATGATAATAATAATAATAATAATAATAATAATAATAATAATAATAATAATAATAATAATAATAATAATAATAATAATAATTAATAGACGTTTCGGAATGTTGTGATAATTATTGAAACATGGGACAAAATTCTGTTTCAACGCGCGGGACACACTATCAGTGGTCAGCGGTGCCGGAGCGGGGCGCTTGCGCCCACGGTCCAGAGGGCTGGCTGGCTTCGATACGCTCCAGCGTGGGCGCGGAAGTCGCGGATCCGTGGCCGCGCTCCGCCGCCCCGGTGCAGCGGCCGGCGGCCGGCGGCACGCGGCTTGTGAGTCAGCGCCGCTTGCGCAATGGAGGTGCGCGGTAGCCGCAACAGCAGCGACGCGGCGGCGGCGGTGGCGGTGACGACAGCGCTGGCGGAGGGAGCTCGGCGAAACGCAGACAAGGGCAGCGGGCAGGAAGAGGCGACATGGACACTCCCTGGGCGGGGGTGGAAGCGGTGAAGGGCTTGGGGCAGTAACGAGAGAAAGCTCATCAGTCGTCAGCAAGTTTCCAATACATTTTAAAATCTTGAATTTGGTCAAAGGGTCCAAAGCTTTTCAATTTCTTCTAGCTTTTTATAAATATGAATAAGATATAATTATATAGTTATAATTGTGTCAATTTTTTACTCAAATCGAGATACGAACAGTTGTGCAGTTGTGAATAGCGGGAGGTTTGATGTGGCTCTTTGCTATTGCCTTTTGTATCTATAAATATGTGCCAATGGCGAGACATTTTATTATAATATCGTTAGTTTGTTACATTCATTTCCTTCTGCACACTATATCTCTATTCTTCATACTCCGTCAATCCTTTTGTTTCCTTTCCCATGAAATTATTTATAATACCCATCGTTGGTATAGAACTGCTTAATTCAAGAGGTGGCTCACCTGGAAGTTCCATTGGGAGGAAGACATATTGAGGCGTTTTTGAAGAAAGGACAAGATCCATTCGTCAACAGGAATGTCAGAGGCCAAACAAAATGGGGCCTCGAGAATAGAGCTGACCCGAATTCGAACGAGTTAGGAACAGAAAAGTGCGTGGGAAGGAGCAGAGATGAAGATGAGTCAAGACGAGGAAATGCTGAAGAATCATCAGTTGTTTGTTTCTGGCAAAATGCACTGAAGATTGAAACGGTGACGAGATGCGTCTTCGGGAGGAACACGTCACGTGACGCTCCAGAGGAATCCAGAAGCGAAGCACAATTGAAGCCATTACGAGGAGGAGGAGACGTGAGCTCCGGAAAACTAGGACAGGATTTCAACTTTCTTGTTCACGTTACGCCTTATTTAACTTCAAAACTATGGAAAAGTTATCTGAATTAAAAAGTAATTGAACCATTGACGCTAATAATTTAGTCACATAAGCTTGTTTAATGTAAAAAGACTTTTTAAAATTACGCAACCAACAAAACTTCTCAAAAACAAGCATTTTTAGAGAATGTATGACCTCGAATCCACAATATATGATCATACGATGCTTTCGCACCACTTCTGCAACACGTTCACTCAGTCATGGAAAACTCAAGGCGGCATATTTTTGTAGTATGATATAACATGAATATTTATTTCAATATGAATATGTATTACTAATTTCCGATGCGTAAAGAAATTAAAAGAAAACTACATAGCCGTTGGCTGTATGAGCCGTCTCTACGGTTTTGTTAGGTACCCAGCAACTCGGGAAAAATACAAAAACAATTAAACGGTTTCGACTTTGACGGAAAAAAACATACAGTTTTCGCGTTGGTGTTCCAGCTGAATTATTGTATCATATTGCCCTGAAGCGTAACGAGTAATTACTGAGAAACGAAGTTATATAAGGGAGAGGAGCGCGCAAATTCGAGTGCTGTGCCTTGCGTTGAGTATTGCTATTGTTGGGTCACCCTACACCGGCGCCAGCGGAAACACTGGAGATCTCCGTGACCGGCGCTAATCGCGGGGACAACAGCGGCGCGGGGGCGGCCAATCCGGGCGTGGCGGGGCGTGGCGGGGCGGGGCGTGGCGGGGCGAGGCGGGGCGAGGCGTGGCGTGGCGGGGCGGGGCGTGGCGGGGCGTGGCGGGGCGAGGCGGGGCGAGGCGAGGCGGGGCGAGGCGGGGCGGGGCGAGGCGAGGCGAGGCGAGGCGAGGCGGGGCGGGGCGGGGCGGGACGGGGCGAGGCGAGCGAGCCCTGGCGAGCAGCGCCGGGAAAGCGAGACCGGGGGGGGGGGGGAGGCAGCCGAGCGCCGCCTTATGCTAATGACGTAACGGTCGGCATTGAAGCCGGGGCCTTGAGGCGGCCGCCTGCCCAGCCCACGTCAACCGGCGTTGCGCCCACCGGCGGAGGTGTCGCGCGCGCCGCCAGAGCGAGCGCCTGTGCGGGGGAACAGCGCTCCGCCGCTCCCGCTCCCGCTCTCGCTCTCGCTCTTGCACCCTCTCCCACTCTCGCGCTCTCGCTCCCGCTTCCGCTCTCGCTCCCGCTTCCGCTCTCGCTCTCGCTCTCGCCCCCGCTCTCGCTCTCGCTCCCACCCTCGCTTCCACACCCTTTCCGCTCCCGCTCCCTCTCCCACTCTCGCACCCGCGCTCACTCTCGCTTGCGCTTCCGCTCTCGCTCCCGCTCCCGCTCTTGCCACCGCTTCCGCCTGCTCCTGCTCCTGCTCCCGCTCTCACCCCGGCCCCGGCCACTGCAATGACCTTCCCAACCCGGGAGAGCAAAGATTATCAGGTACCTTAACACACTTTAAGCCAGATTGTTGTAACTCAGAAAGAGTTCTCCACTTGTTTCTCATTTCTATTTCATTTCAGTTTAAAATGAAAGAAAAAGCTTCTGTTGCTGAGAGACCACGTGATCTCACTCTCCCATCATAAAATCCGTAACAACAACAACAGAAAACACGTTATATGCCTATGTCTCTCCTACGTTATGTACGTATAGTAGTATAAGTCAAGAAAGTATCACACTCACGATTTAGAATAAAAATGTAACTAAAAGATATAACAACCAAATAACGACGAATCCTGCGCAGGCGTTGCTTTCCCCTTCTGCCTGTAATTTTATTTCTGCACCTTTGATTTTAAACAATAATAAGTATTATTTCTTTTTTTAGTAAGTGGAGTGAGCTGTATTGAAATAAAGTTTCAAATGTTCCTTTCTTTAAAAATTCAATGTAAATTAAAATTATTCTTCCAGTCATAGAATATACATTTCTAAGAGTTAGAATGGTTTGCTCCAGTAAATTTATAGACATGAGGTAGCAAAAGTTATAATCGCATAATGCGTAACTTATTATGGTATTAAATTTTGTTTTCGGATTCTGTTTATTTATAATTACTTTATGTGTCCAGCGAAATAAATCTAAGAATGTTTCGTATTAAAAATATTCAATTGTAAGATGTACGTTGCTTCTGAATTTCCATTGTTTCACATGAAACTCGTTGCTTTGTTGATTTAGTCGTTTGAAGTCGCGGTCGCAAGTCGCCTTTATGGACACGCCCTTCATAAATATTGGTATGCGAATATATATACAAGTTAACTGACTAACACCGGGGGAGTAACTTAATACCAGACGGCATAAGTTTCTTCAACAACTTTTGTTTTATATTCCTTATTTAGTTGCATGTGGAAGAAACGTTGTGTGATACCACACGGAGCACAAAGTAAAACGTTTTTCATTCATGTATCGTCTTATTCAGTCGTAATGAAGTACTCGATCGCACCGGATCTTTCGTAGTGCCAGATTTAATTGACGTGTAAAAGGGATCATTTATGGTAGCGTGGAAGAAAAACACATTTGAAGAACACAATGTGTCAAAAACTTAGCGGTCTAAATGTTACGCTTTTCTTCAAAGTTAAAGACTAATATTAATCCCTTGGCAAAGTAAATATTTTAAATTTATGAATAACGTTTGCATAACATACGATCATGTGCATACGTCGTATTTAAACATTGAGAGGGAACTTTGTTCACAAATTACGTTCCCGTACTTCGACTATTTAGAGGATACTGTGATTTCAATTATCAAATATTCAAGAGCTGTTGGGAATTTTATTATTTTCAGCCACAGTGTTCTCCACTTTGGTGGGGACGATTGGCAGTAAAAATGTGGTCAAACAATTATATTTGTGCTGGAGGCAGCTCAAACCCCAATCACTGCATGAACACAGAGTTTGTATCATTAAAATCAATTATCGCGAAATAGCGTTTCAATGAAAACATATCTAGCAATTAGCGAAAGCATATGGAGGTTATCGACATCAAACCAGCTGTGTAAAATTCATTGATAGAATAATTATCTTCTGCTGTTTGGTTGATTTTTGTTGAATATGTGTGAATACGAATCCCGAGTATTTGCCTTCTTATTTTTTATCTTACGTCGATTTTCTGCTTTTGTCGTGAATTTCACTTATAGTTTGGATGAAGATTTAACTAACAATGACGTCTGAAAAATATAATCTTCAAAGTTAAATTCATTATAGCACACAGTCGTCAGTCACCTATTTAGTCAATTCATAATCTAAGTTAAGAATATTTTCATCACAGTACTCTTACAACTGATTGTTTCCTGGTGCTAAGGACTCCAAATTCAAAAAAAAACTAATAATCTGTCCAATGTAGAGGATTTACTGTATGTAAAAGATCCTCAATCCTAAAAGAAGCCTCTGAGCTGAATTCAAATCGCCTCTTTCGTCGCTCGAGTAATAACGTCTTTCTCTGCTCGATGGTGAAAGGAGCGCAGCGAAATTTGCGTGGTCAGGTGGAAGAGCGGGTCTGCTGGCCCGAGTATCACCATGTAAAATATGGTATAAACTGAACTGAAAATCAACTTAGGGATATCTTAATTAAATGAGTGACGCTTCTGCTAAGGACAACTGTCAAACTGGTCTCTGAGATATCTTGCACTGTATGCTACATCCTCTGCACAAGAATTACACAGTGTTACTGGTGATGAGTGTTATAATGTGTAATACTACTTATAAATCAATCAGCCAATGGTGATTTATTTTACGTGGCGAGGCTCAGGCCATCGGGCCTGCTCTTCCGCCTGGACAAACAAATTTCGCTTTACTCATTTCGCCATCTAGAAGCGAATGAATGTATCAGTGAGGCGACGAACTAGCCACTAAATTTTGCTCAGAGGCTTCTTTTAGGCTTGATGATCTTTTACACGCAGTAAATCTACAATACAACTCGGGATAGCTCTTCCGAAGGAAGGCGTTTGAATGATTTATTCGCTATTCAAAATCTACAGCTTCAGTTGGGTTTGTATACGGTATATCAGTGGAATACGCTATTGCGCCACGAATTACACTACATGCTATTTAGTCACTATTTAAATGACTATTGCATTGACTTTATAGGTTTGTGTTATTTTCCGTATTAGAGACGAATAAAATTCATTACATACACGCACGCGCGTGCCTTCGAAAGCGCGCACACACAGACACACACAAATCAAAGCAAACGATACGAAATGTATGACATCAATTCCATTCAGACTAATCAATTTACATATCTGAATAATACACAAAGTAAAAGCACCGGCTTTGCACCACTTACAATATATCGACACAAAAACCTAGGGACCATACATAGGACCATATCAACCAGATTTTAGAGGAAAAATTAGACGTTCGCAAATTATGAAAGCAGAAAATTTTCAGGCGCACATGCAACTTGCCACACATGCCGTGCGACACCACAAGTTGCCATAGTACGTAACTCGGAAACGAAGAGCTCTACGCACTTAGAACCTGATTTTCATGTCTCAGGACACAAAGTATAATTTTTGCTTATGTCGAAGTCTACCAAACGACACGTTTTTGAATGGATTCTACATTTTTGGAACGCACCCCACCCCGAAACAAGTACTGCCAAAACTTTGAAGATTAAGATCCAAAATAAAGCTATGTTCACTTTCAATATAATAATTAAGAAAGTCCTAAATGTTCGCACAGGTTCAGCTCTGAGGTATTACTTATTGCACAGTATTTGAATGACAAAATTTCTTTCAAATTAAAGTTATTATTTATTATTATACAATTAATTTCTGCAAATGTGTTTCTTCTCTTCCAAGTGCATTAATCTCCTCCGGAGTTCTGTCACTACTGTGGCGTAGAATATCTCTGACCTGTAGGTTTTGTAATTACAGTTATGAATTGCATCGTATTTTCTTAGTCTTACAATTATTTGTAGGTATTCTTAAATCTTGAACATTAAAACAACTAATGGAAAATAAACTTTTCCCTTCCTTCAGAAATAAAAGAATTCAACTGACACAAAATTAAACAGTATTTTTCACAATAGACTATAACTAAATAGAACTCAAAATAATCATAATACAACCAGAGAAATTTACCGCTCCCCATGGTTAATCGTGCAGAAGCCCACAATAGTATTGAAAGGCCCCTCTAGAGCGATAGTCGCTCCAACCGACTTTCGCGTGCACCGTAACAAAATGTCGGTTCCACGTTACGATGAAAAAGGTCGCTGAACGCTTTTGAGTAATGAGTTTGGAAAAACTGTAAAAATGACACCACTTTCATCACTTCGTGTGGGGTATGTCTGCTTAAATTTCTAAAAACGGACCTAAGGTAACAAATTCGCTCAAGAGCGTATTGCGAGAACGTTTCTCGTTTATTTGCTGGTCTTTCGGCTCACACTCCTCCTACACAAAAATACATTTTTTTTACTTTTATCTCTTACTTAGAACAGCCTAATATCATGTATAAAATAGTGCTGATATTGCAGTAATTTACTAAACCTATTCTCAGATAATTAAAGAAAATAATCGTTTTTGGTACAAGAATACATCTCGTTTACCAGGCAAGTCAAAATTAAACGTTCGACGGTAAATTTTCTAAACAAGAAATTATATATACACCTTAACGGACACATTTGTCCCAAACTAACCTAATGTGTCATGCACGTGTGTGTTCTTTGTTAGAAAGCAATAATTTACAAAAATTTCGATTTTTTGTTGTGTTTATTAAATTCATTATACAAGTTCCCCTCATTACGCAGTCCCACTACATGGGACAGACACCTTTACTTCCCCTCCGAAGAAACGCGTACATAGGATATTTTCGCTCTTAAACATCCACGACTTCGGGTGTGCACAGGCCACGATCGGGTGTGCACAGCCCGATATGCTTACCGTTACACCACCGAATCCACGTATGTATCAGTATGCATTATCACAGTGACTGTTTGTGTGTGTGTGTGTGTCCGAGCTGCACTAACCGCCGTGCGTGGTCGCGCGTGTTGCAGCGGAGGCTGTGGTGCTGAGCGACTTCATCCGGCACTTCGAGGCGGCGTCGTACGACCGCGCGGCGCTGGCGGCGCAGCAGCGCGAGCGTCGGCGGCGCCGCGACGCCGGCCCGGGGCCCCCGCTGCGCCTCACCGTCACCGCGGGATCACGGTGAGTGCCTCCCCCGCCCACCTCAACGGCCGAACAGGTTGAAGCGTGGGGCATGTGACAAATCAAAGGTTGATTGATATTTCCGGGCACGTCAACTGCTTCGCTCATTAGTCCAGTAAGTGTAGTGAATGTTGTATCCCAAGGGGTGGTGGTGATTCCTTCCCTGATGGATGGTGAGATACGGCGCTGCATTGCAGGGATTCCTTCTCCAGATATCACCTCCAGTGGCACCGCCCCATCAGGGCTGACGTCTAAAACACTTTCGACTACTCTCCCGATAAGTGTGATAAGTGCTTGTTAGTGTAAGTGTGGGTGTAAGGGGAGAGGATACATCAAGGAAGAGGAAGGAATTATCGCGAACATTCCGTGGCTTGTTTGTTGGGAAACTGCTCCGGCATTCGCCTGGTGCGGGTCAGAGAAACCAGGCAAAACTACGGAACGGAGCAGCCATTTTCTAGAATTCTCCTCCAGAAAGCGGCAGAATTCGATCTAGCAGCATAGCTTGTGGCGAAAATTCGTTCCTGTTGGGATTCAAACTCTAGGACCTCCTGGTCAGAGATGCTGCAGAGATAGGAGCAATGGTCGCTCTGAGCTAACGTCAGCCACTAAAATGTCAAAGAAAATGTGAAACATGAATCAATAATCGTACCCGGCTTCCGAGGGCCAAGTGGTCAAGTAAGAATAAGTTTAAGAAAGTGTGATGATAATTACCAAATTCATTTCTCAGCGTAAGCGAAGGGGAAGCCTACCCAGAAAAGAGGAGAACAAATCATCACAGTAGAGTGAATGCACTCGGCTGCCATGTGAGGCTTTGAGAGGACAGGGAGGTTAGATCTGCTGCGAAAGCAAGAGTGCCCTAAATGTCATCTACGATCGTTTCAGTTAGGTAACTGTCTAATGATAGGTTGATGTTCGGCCACATGTGCTCTCTACTGGTCGTGTAATGACTCTTGTGTTTTTCTGTGGCCTTCCACTGTGTGAAGGATGAAGGGTGCTTGGCAGAGTTGAGGAATGTTGATAATAGATGAATTATTGTGGATGATACGACGGTTCGCGTGATGTTCTGAATGGCTCGTGTGATGGTACGTCACAAGTGATAATAGGAAACGTTAACTACCCCTCAATCATGGGTAAAAATACCCATGAGTCACACGCGACTCTTGCGCGCGACATTTCCCTCTCCGTAGACGCTTATCTGACCATCTGAGCAATCGAGACCGCCTTTAAAGTTAGTGTGGTATTATGAAAGTACCAAAATCCATGTCATAATGAAGTACAAACAATAATGAATAAATGTAACCCATTTATTCAAGATTTTTAAAAGTTTAGAACATCTGCTTTCGCTCCCTAATGACAGTGGATGAACCCAATGGAAAGTACGGGTAATTTTACCTTTTAATAATTTAATATCTAGTAGTACTCCCCTAGTGATTAAAACGTGGTTTTCAGAATCCTCATTCACGTAGTTTCACGAAAAAGTCAAGTTTAATATTCCTTTTGTATCAGAAATACATTATCTGGACACGAGGGAAAATGAAAATGATGCTTTTTCTAGTCTGCAATTAATATCTCTAGATGAATAAGAAAGTGGAAATGATGCTTTTTATAGTTATATGCAATTAATATCTCTATATAATAAATAAAAATATTTATTTTTCCACATTTCCTCGAAAGGAAACATTAAAAAAACAAAAAGGACATATTCAGCTTCTTTCCGCATCAGTTTTATTTCGGACCAGTGTGTACCGAAGGCAAGAGGTACATCTCTTCCCACGAACCAGGCAGTCAAGCGAAGACTGTGCAAACTGTTCTGGACTTCTGTCCCGTTAAATGCGGAAGTTGTCCTACTGTTAATGAGGGAACGTTTCATTTTCTAGTTATTACTAGTTTGTGAAGCTAAGAGGAATCTCCTTTTCGAAAAAAAAAAAAAAAAAACTTCTGTAAAATTAATTAGAAGTGGAATGAATCAAGATATTATCTGTGTATTTTAACTCAATCAAATTGCTCAAAATTGTTTAAAAATAAATAGTGTTATGAATTTCCTATATTGATCAAGATTCGTATTAGTAATACTTTGTAGTGATCATTTTGTGTTTAAAACAAAGTTCAGTGAATGGTGTGCAATAACTAACATATTAAGTAATTTGCTGTTAATATTAAAGATTCAATTGTATTTGTTGCATATCACGCTGGTAAAGGTTTTATTATTGAGTTCTTTAATTACTCTTTTCTTAACGTTTAATTATCTTTTATCATAAAATAAGTATGGTAAGCAATTTAAAATATTGCAGTACAGATTTTTTGTTCCATGAATACTAGAGTGATTTTGAAGTATAACGTATGTATGTTGATGACCCAATATCTGTCGTGGTTAAAAGAAATGTACGAATATATGACTGAAACCGATGTTACATTTTGATATATTTTTGATGCTCACGTATTATTCATTCAATCTTCCTCGTGTGATATATGCGTTTCAATTTTATGTCGCGTATTGATAAACGACTGCTGTTAAATTTGACACATTTGTTAATATCTTAAATTCTCTCGTTGTACGTAGCTTATTAATTCGGTAATTTATTATGACGCGCCGCATGACTTTAAGTAATTTGTAAAATATATTACACCAGGAACCTCAGCGACATGTGCTGCAAAACTTCTGGAAACTGAAATTAATTTCTTGTCATATAAACTGAAGTATCAAAAAGAGACTCTGCCTTCGCGTTACGCTAAATTTACGTACGACAAATACAATTACAGTGGAAATTATTGTGCTAAAAATGGGGCTTTGCAATAATATTAATTGAGCTGTATAATGTGACATATTTTAAATTGTAGATAATACCGTTATTTCTCTCTATTGTAATCTCCTAATGAAACGAAAGAACTCTCGTTTTTAATCATATGCCATTCCAGTATATTATTTTCTTTAGTGATTCTGTTTACTATGTAATCACAGTAATTTTAGAATGTACTCCTAGAAAGTATTTATTAGCTAATATTAGTATTATGATGAGTATGCAACAGAGTTGGGAACTGAAGCTCCGTCGAAACTTTTGAAAAAGTAAACTTTCCCCAAAAACTAGGACTAATTTCATACATTATGGAACGAGATCTCCAAAGCAACTCTGGAGGGCCAAGCGATGACGTTCTCCCATCGCGTAATAACTTATGTCGAGCGAAACTAACCGCGCGCGCCCCCGTGGCTGTTTGAGGGGATTCCTTTATCTCGGAGCCCGCAAGTCCGCAGGCGCCGTGGCGCCCGTGCCTGCACGCGCGTGCCTATCGATTGCACGCGCCGTGGCGCTCCCACGGCCCCGTGCGTCTGTCCCCTGGGAACGCGCGCCGCGTTTCTCATCCCACGCGGCCCCCCCCCCCCAGGTGCCACTTTGCTCCGCCCCTGCTGCTTCCCGTTGCCACCCGCTCGCCAAGGCGTTCCCGTATCTTTCTTTTAGCAGAGTTGGCCGAGAGGAAGACATAATGGGAAGGGTCCAGAAAACATTGGAGTTGTTTTCCTGCCCGCCAAATTATGTTGCATCTAATGAAACGTTCCGTCAATTGACTAAAGCGAATTCGTAATTTTGATGAATGTTTGTGTGAAGTATTCATGAGAAAGTTGATCGTTCGGAAAGTTGAAATTCTTGAATTCTGTTTTATCCTCTGGGAGATATGGTTTTTCACATATTTCTTTAACATCCATAGTACACAGAATTTTAACGGCCAAATAAAAACCACAAAGGAATTTTTAACTGTCGTTTAAATACTTCGCAATATTGCATTCAGCTACGTTTCTGCAATATTGCAATCAGCAATGTAGGCTTCATACAGTGACGTTCGCGTTATATTAAGGTGAGCAATATGAAAGCTCACTGTTATTAACTTCAGTGTTTACCTTATCACTAGGAAACGGACTTTATTGTAATAAAAAAAGCAAAATATATACATATATATGTATTTGTTTTTTCCAAAATGTGTAAGGAAAAATCGAAAATATGTAAAATAAAAATTCATAATAATGCTAAAAATTGCTCTGTAAAAGCATTTTCCGAGTACAGTACTTTGCTGATCATATCTTAACATGGATTCGGAGCGGCTGAAAGACAGTTCTACCTCTACATAAGTAGTATAAAACTTTTATGTGATAAAGAATATTTATAAAATTCGTTCGTGGAATATACAATGTTGTTCTCGAGGATCCAGTGTTCACATGAATAAGTAGTACAGTGAACCCAGTGTTGGATTCTGGAGGGAGGATTAATGGACACAAAGCCCCTCCCCCTCAAACGCGACAACTATATGACAATGATCTGTAAAAATAAATATTATTGAATTCAGGAATCTTGTTTCTATTAAATATGTACTTACATGAGAAATCGTTTCCTACTTATCACCGTTGGTTACAATTTCACCTTCTATTCTTAACATCCCGAACAATGTGTAATGTACGATGTACAGATCCGTTGTTGTAACGGGCATCATTTACTTCTTTCGCCTTCTTACTATTTATTTTGCTTTCGAAATGTTCCAGTGTTTCCACTGCCTCGTTATTTGCTTTATAATACATTTGTATTATTTTTTAACTTCGAACTTCATTACTTCACGCCCTTTATCATACGATTTCTGATTTTTTAATCTGCCTCTCGGCTTCGGCTACCACTTTTCTTCGTATTGAGATGGCATGTACCTGTGATGATCCAATTTTGTGCGAGTGTCTTCGCTTTTACGCCATCATATCACCTGTCCACATCATTTTTCCATTGACGTACTTTAATTTCATTTCTTCCCGACTGCCATTTCCATCCATTTCAGTTTGACGTCGCACCTGCTTCGCGTATCTCTCACATCACGGCTTTTCTTCCCAGGCGGTCGCATCCCTCAAGGCAGCTCCCTTCTCCCCCCCCCCGCAGCCTCCATTTCCTCTTTCCCGCGCTTCCTCACACGTCAGTCACCGTGTCACTTACTCTCACGGGCGTCTTTCTCTGGCCGTCCCTCCCAGCGTCCGAACATCATCTGTGAGGCTTCTACGGTGAAGCTCTTTCTTCGTGTGATGGACGTGGAGAAACAAGAAGAAAGAGTGAACGCTGTTCGAAAGCTAAAATGGCGGTGAAATGAATGGTGAAATAGCGTTTATTGTAGCGTTTACGTGGCTTTTAAAACGTACCTAGCGTAGATACGAATTGTACATCCATCTTGCGTTCGCTCTCTCTCGAGAGTGATACGGTACAAATTCTCCACTTCGTTGGATCAAAAAAGACAGGCAACACTGGAAAATATGTTTGAATGAAAATAAGTCCTTAATATATTTGAGTGAGCTACAGTTAAACATCGATATACAATAAAACTTACTCAAGTCGGAATCTCAAGAGACCAGTATTGTTTTCCGATCCGCGTTATGCAATGTAACAGTGTAAACCTTACGTTCGGCAGGACCACGACTTTATCTTCACATTAGACGGAATTCCGGATTATACTCGTTCCGCATTGAGCAAGTTTTACTGTAGTATGTTTCGGGAATATATTTGAAAGACTTCTATCTATTAAATGGGCAAGAACAACATAATCTGAGACCATCTTTCTTTTTTTTTCGATACATTTTTATAATTTATTTGCAATTACGCTATACTCATTTCATTAGTGCTTGTGCAGTTTTGTGGGGTTATGCTGTTTTAACTATTTCATTCGCATTACTTTCAGGTGAAGCGTCACTGAGGATTAAAACAAGACTGACAAATGTGAACGTACGAAGTTGCCAAAAATACCAACAAAACATAAAATGTTGAACTTAAACTAAATGTACATTAAAAACAATTTATTTTATTAATTTGTAAATCTGGTAATGAACCGCGCGGACAAATGAACGTGATAGGGCGAGGGAACCGCTCGGCAAGATTCGGAGGCCGCGTCTTGCGGCGAGGCGAGGCGCGGCGAGGCGAGGCGCGGCGAGGCGAGGCGGTGCGGCGCAGCCTACCTTTTCATTCCGCTGCTCGCCGCCCACACGCAGCGCTCGTAAACAGCGGGTCTCCGTGTCGCCCGGCCGCGGCGCCGCCGCCCGCAAACGGCCACTTCTGCTCTTAACCAGCAACTTTACCGTTCCTCCGCGGCGGAACCGCGCCCCGCTCCGCCCCCCCCGCCCCCGCTTCCACGCCGGCCTGCGTCTTCCCCGCCGCTCCTAACCACCGACGCCGCCCCGCTCCCTCCACCTCCACCGCCCTCGCGACCTCCGCCCCCGTCGCCGCTCCCGTGGCCCGCCTTTCCCACTCCACCTCCCGGGCCGGGCAGCGCCGCCGCTCCTGCCGCCCTCGCCCCCACCCTTCGCCTCCGCCCTCCCACTTCCTCCCCCGCCGCGCCCGCGCCCCGGCTCCTTCGCGCTCAAAAAAGTCTTCTCCTCAAAGACCTCTGTAAATCCTATTTAAGGGAATCCTCGGCTTAGCTAAGAGGCCGAGACGGCTGAGGCGCCGCGGGGGCGGCAGTGCCCCGTCTGAGGTGCGAGGCTCCCGGGTGCGGGGGGGGGGCGCCCACTGGATTTCGCTTCATCAGACGCTCAGCACTGGGCCTGCGCCCTGCGCCCTGCGTCCGCTCCCTCAAGGATGTTACGTGAAACATTCTCCACGCACGATGAAAAAAGAAACTGGAAAACATGTTTTTTTTTTGGAATATGAGACCACGATAAATTCTGAACGAGCGAAGGTAAAAGGCGAAGTTGGTTCAACGGCACACTACTACCGCTATACATTCAAAGGATCCTTAAAGGAGGATGTAGGGAAGAATGGTGTTGTAGCTTGGGTGAAGATCTTTGTTTGATGACACAGAATGTGGGGAACGTTGCGCTCTAAAGACGAAACTTGTGTCGAATTCCTTTTTATATACTGTGAAATTTGTGGGTAATCAATCCAATTTAGGCATTATTAATGCCTTTTTCAGCAACTCATAATCCGAGTTTTTAAAATAAGACAAAGATCATGTGACTTCAAACAAATATATACACTTCTTGCAAAAGTCGATAAGATCAACTAATACTTTTCGATTATTCTCGAATTTTAATAATAATTTACTGACGACGAAATTTAGAATTTATTTATTGAGTAGATTTCATCAATTTTCATGGCAGATTTTAACATTGAAATGGCTACTCGTCGAAGTTGTTGCATTTTTTGCCCTACAACCTAATATTTTTGTTAATTTAAAAATTAGTTTTGTATATGTAATACAAATGTTTCATTTGTATAATTAGTCTTGTGCGTTAATGTCGTATCCCAATTTTTTTGAAGTTTTTACAGCAAATCAGATACGAAAGAATGATCCACGCGTGGACCCTCGGTTCGATTGTTTGCTGCAAAATGCTACCACTGCGCCACAATAGTAAAAGTACAAGTTATGGCAAACCGCGGGCTGCCAGAGGAGGGCAAAGGGGCATAGTGGTGCATGTATCTCCATGATGTTAATCGACTCACTTTTGGCGCACATGGCGCGGTATGCACGTCGATAACGAGTTCCCTGAAAGGGCAGGGCTGAAAAAACTAAACGAAAATGCTACGAATTGGGTGCAGCTACAGCATAGGTATTTTATAAATGTTTTAGTGTCAGTTCATATTATACAGAAAACGTGCTGCTGAATCATTGGGGAGTTCTTGGTTACTTTCAAATTCATCATAAAGAGAGCATGGATTCGCAATGCCTAGCCAAGGACTCGGTTTATTAACGGAGACAACTTGGCCACTTGCCCATTTTTTGCACCACCAACTTTTGGAGTCACGAGTAGCCCGTGGCACTCTTACATTGATGGGGCCAATGCATATGCGAAACCCTCCCAAAATGCAAGCCATGACGTCGGCGATATTCTACCTCCCCAACGTAATCAGCTTTCTGTGCCTCATCACTATTCCGTGCTCCGCCGGGCGGAACAGCGTCGCAGCGGTCGCGCCCGATAAATAAATCTGCTGAGACCTGCGACCGGCGCTGACAGGACAGGCGGCCGCAGCGCAGCGCTCATCCCGTGCGCCCGGCCGCGGCCGCCGCGCCGCGCCGCTCCGCTCTGCGGTCAAGCAGTGCGCGCCTCCGCTGGCGGCGTGAAGCTCGCAGCGACATCCCGCGGCGACGGCGATGGTGTGACGGTTAGCGTACCGGACTGTTATACCCAAGCTCGCGGGTTCAAACCCGTTCGAAGCCGTGGATTTTTAGGGCGACAAATTCCTTCGGAGGGGAAGTAAAGCCGGCTGTCCCATGTTAGTAGATTTACTTGCATGTAAAAGATCCTCAAGCCTAAATGACGCCTCTGAGCTAAATTCAAATCGCCTGTTTCTCGAACAAGAAATACCTCCTTTCTCCGCTAGTTGGTGAAAGAAGCGTAGCGAAATTTGCGTGGTCAGACTGAAGGGCGGGCCTGATGGCCCCGAGTCTCGCCACGTAAATTAGGCAAATTCAATTCAATTCAATTCAATTCCCGCACTTGCAACTCTTCTTCTTCTCGTTCGTCTCACGGGCTTCGTCGCTCTCTTTTTTAACTCTTGTCAATTCTTCGCTTGGGTTCTTCCCTGTTTCTCGGCCTGTGTTTCCACTCTTGTCTCCGGTCGGCGCCATCTTTGCGTGTTCGCATTTATTCTGTCCATCTTCTCAACCGTTGTCTTCTTCCTGGTTCACACTACTTTTTTTTCTTTCTCGGGTCAACTTAATGTATTCCTATTGCACGTCACGTCTTCTTTCTTTTCTTAAAAAAAAACTTATTTAAGGTCGCTTTTCAACTTCTTAGGTCATATAGCGACCACTGTAAGTAATTTTGGGGGTAACGGTATTCGGAAACACACAAATATCCATGCTCCGGACGGGATTCGAACACTCGACCTTTGAAACCCGAGGCAGCTTGAGTGACCTCTGCTATCCAGGCCGGCTCACCTTTTTCAATAGATTCTCTTTCCATTCTTTTTTAATTGTACACATACTTTTTACTCTAAACCGTCTTCCATTACGTCTGTCTCCCCACCTAATTTTACTATCTTTATTTTCATATTCTCCAACAACCTCTCAACCACATACTATTTTTACCGCCAACCATCTTTTTCCCCATTTCTTTCTCTCTCTTTCTCGAAAGCGCGGCCTCGTCTTCGCGCCGCATCCCTTCGCTTCGATGACCACTCGCAGCCCGGTCCTTCCCGATCGCCGCCGCGCAGGGGCGAGAGAGCCCTCCGGGGCGGCGAGGGTGGAGGGGGAGCGAGAGGGCTGAGTTGGGCGCGTGGGGGGGGGGGTGCGCGTAAGAGGATTTGCGGCGGCGGCGGCGACGAGGCTGGCAGCTCTTCGCGCGCATTAATTACCAGTGCACTCGCCAGGAAAGGACGTTGATGTTTCGAGCGCCGGAATGAGGAGGCGCGGGAATCGGGTGATTAGCAGCGCTGCCTGCGGTCCGCGTGGGCGGATGTGCGCGCCGGCCTTGCGTTTCGAATTGGGCGTCCCGTTGCGATAGGTCGATAACCAGAACACATCAACCTTTCTGCTGATAGACAATTATTGTGAAAACAAAAGTGAATAGTAATTGCCAAGTAGACTATTTTGCCTTAGTAAATGAAAGGCTCAGTGAGAGAGAGAGTCGTTGGCTGTACGCATACAGTTTTGAGGAAGATCTCGTTTAATGTTCGGCCAGCAAGCAAATCAATGCATGGCCAAGAAGACCAGTGGATACCGTGTGTCGAAAAAATGGAAAACTGTCATTCTGATTGGAAATACGGTGCCTGGAGAGAATCGTGATATGGTCAACTCGTTTTAGGGGGCAAATTTATTTGGGGGTTTTCGTTGAGTTTTTAAAATTTTGTCTTAACAAATTATCTATTGTGAATCACCAAACTCAAAAATAGTTTCCTATGATTATTGCACGTATATTCAAATATAACTATGCATAGTAAAACACTTACAGGCGTGTAAGACCATTTGAATGAATTTCCTCGTTTAAAATTGGATTGGTGATTTGTAACAAACAAAGGTAGGTAGAAGATTTGATTTGATGAAAAGGAACGAATATACATGTGATGAAAAGGAACGAATCACAGCATTGAATAAGTAATGGAAATACCGATTTCGGTTGAAGGAAAGTTTTTACAAAGATGTATCATTATCTCTTTTTCATTCATTACAATTAGTGAGAAAAAGATACCACATACGTTTCGTAACTCTTACACATTGTGAAACTCCTTAAATCAAAACGTGTGTAGTACATTAATTTTATAAATAGTTTTGATGCTATAATATACTTATAATATATTATATATATTACGAACGTGGGTCTATTGTGAAACATAAATATCATCGTATACAGTTAATAATATTTTCGTATTTTTTTAATTTTAAGAATATGGAAATATATTTTTATTTGAACCTTATTTAATGTAGATGTGCAAATAAGTGTTGATGAGTGCAACTTTAAATATTTTTAGGCCAAGTTTAAAAGACCTTTTTAAATCGCTAATAAAATGTTTAATGTCTCCTACTGAATACTTA